>JARHVA010000207.1:332500-480000 GCA_037957365.1 Torreya grandis
GTGTATATAAAATATGATATAAATGAAAAAAACAAGAATCCATCAATGTAAAAAACATGAATCCATCAATGTTAGAAGAGCAAGAGTGGTTTTTTAAAGCATTTAGATTGGAATTAAAAAAAATATGAAGTCCCCTTTTTTCCAAACATGCATCGTAACTTAAGAGTAAGACTTCATTTAAAATTAGGTTTTGCATTCACTGAAATTCTTATTGAGAATGTATGAATACTTAAATGTCGATTTAAAAATTGGTAACTACATCTTAGGATCCTAATGACAATTGATGGATAACATATGCACCAGATAAATCCCCCAATTTTTTATGATCTTTGGTTTTTAAGGTTTCAAGAGGAGGAGATCGCTTTCAGAAAGATGTGCATCGAAATTCTGAAAAGCGAGCACTGTTTTTCAGAGCCTAAAACAAAAGAACAAGATCATCAAATAATTTTTTGCACATCAACAACTTACCAAAAAAATGTCCTGGCACTTCTAGAGTAGATTTTATTCTTCTATAAATTTCATTAAATTTTTTTAGGAGCAGTCTTACTTTGGTCCTTATTTTTGGGTTTTATTACCCTCACTATCTAGATCTCGTACGTGTTGTCTATTCCTACCAACTTTAGTCATATTTTCAACAAATATTATATATTTATTAAAATCCGTCCTCATTCATTATTACATGACAGATATGGTTTTACAGAAATAGTTGTAACTTTTTTCTTTACAGGTAATTATGTCAGAGGAATTTCATTGTGGAGCCTGTGTTGATCTTGCTTATAATATATTTCAAATATCATCAAAATTTAATATTATATTTTATTTGATTAATAAATAAACACTCTTCAATTTATATATATTATCGTGTTTTCAAAAAAAATCCTCCTTTCATAATAAAATATGATGACATTTATGAACAAATATACTTTCGTGCACACATTAGCAATTCATACCGTATACAGCAGAAATCTGATTCATTTGTCTCCGAATAATATATAACAACATGAAAAGTGTCACAGATACAAGTCAATTATGACAAGTTTAGTTGGCAGTAGTAATCCACACAACACCATAGTTTTTGTGTGAATATGAAAACATAATGACATTTATGAACAAATATACCTTCGTGCACACGTTAGCAATTCATACCGTATACAGCAGAAATCTGATTCATTTGTCTCCGAATAATATATAACAACATGAAAAGTGTCACAGATACAAATCAATTATGACAAGTTTAGTTGGCAGTAGTAATCCACACAACACCATAGTTTTTGTGTGAAGAGAGAGCTTTGGAGTTTTTTATTGTATGTCGCAGTCTGCAGACGTGTATTTGATTGAAATAATGTTTTCTAATGGATAAATTCAGTCTCCCCAAATTCACCATTATGGCCTTGTGCAATAATTCATAGGACATCTAATCTAAGCTCTCGTGAGACGACGTATGAAAATGATGTGTAAAATCCAACGAAAAATACTTCTCTAACCAATGATATTGTGCGTGCAATGGCAGCCTGCGTTGGGTAAATTAAGGTAGTCTTTGAATCACTGGGAGGCTTTCTTATGACCACCTATGTAATTAGAGTATTAAGGACAATCGTCTGTTCTTCAGGCTCAGGTGCTTATGACGTGACCCAACCAGCTCATGTCCATGTTTAACCAGTCCGCCACTCACATATTCGTTGATACCAAATCACATGGTGGGATTGAAAAAATCGATACAAATAAATAATTGTCACTTTCTTTATACATTTTTAAAATAATAGTGAATTCTTGAAGTCATAAATAATTGTCACTTTTTTTATACATTTTTAAAATAATAGTGAATTCTTGAAGTCATAAATTCGAATAATTAAAACTTATAGAAAATAAATTTTTAAAGAGATTAAAATTTAATTAAATGTACATCTGATACTTTTTATCACCTTCCTCCAACTTGTTATTACCTTCCTCCAACTTGTTTATACATTGCAACACTTTATCAACCTCAATAAACTTATTTATCTTTCTTCCAACTATCAATTACTCATATCATTAAATGTCCTCAGCTTTTCATCACCAAATTTGGTTTGGTGTTTTTGTACTAGCAAGTAAATAATTCATAAATTTTTTCATATATAAATTTATGAAAGACTTTTTTTGTGTTGCATATTTATTCTTCTGAAATTTTATTCCGTAATGTATGAATATTTATTTACTTATAAAATATAGAATATTTTAATATTTTTATAACATTAAAATATTTTTTATATTATTTATAAATTATTATATACACATACACACACGCATGCATATGTACACATACATCCACACATGAATACATGCATACACACACATCTTATATATATATATATATATATATATATATATATATATATATCACCATTCATTGTTAGGTTGTCATGTGACCAGTAGTAGGTCATGTCAGTGGAGTGCATGTGTGGATACCAAGTGGCCATATTTATTGTTTGACACTTGTCTATAGTCTCCCCTTCCTTTTGTATTATAATTCACTCAAAAATATTTCACTACACTATCCATTGAAGTAGAAAAGGAAAACTAATGCAGAAAAAAATAGGCCAACTTTCCAAAGGCCATAACTTTTGATCCGTAGTTTTATTTGAGCTCTTCCACATGCCAAAACAATCATATCAAAAAAAAAATTGTTTTCCTAAGCCTCCTTATCTGCTTAAAGTTGATTTTAATATTTTTTTGGAGTCCATACGTGATCATCTAAGGGTCATAAATTAACGTTTAATAATTTTTTGAGAATTTTATTTTTTATAAATTGTATATTTTTAGGCCCAGACATCAACTTCAGTTGAATTTTGTCTCATAAACTAATTTTAGCATTTAGGATATTTTGAGAAATTTTAAGAGTTGTACGCGTTTGAATGCAAAATGAACTATAAATAGTAGCTGCTAAAAATAGATAAATTTTTTATATTTCAATTTTTTTTTAATTTCTACATGTCAATTATAAATTCAGAGTTGAGGTATGTTTAATAATGGTTTAGGTTTGTAATTATTTCGATTCATTCAATATGAATTAATATAAGTTTTTTTTTCAAAAGCTTTGTCTATTGATAATTTGTTGTCTTGACACATGCCTATAGTCTCCACTTCCTTTTGTCCTATAATGCACCCAAAAATATGTCACTACACCATCCACTGAAGCAAGAAAGGAAAACATAATAACTTCACAAATCTGCTAACACTGAATTTACGTATTTTTCAGCATGGAAAACCAATACCACAAATTATGCCACTACATAGTTAAATCATAATAAAAATATGCATAATAAGTCTTTATATAATGTGGCAGCAAGACTTGAACCCACCCCAACCGATCAATTATTATCCAAGCTTGTATTCTTCCATTCTTGAGGAAAATAACTTATAGGAGCCATCCTACACTTTGCTAACAAATATTATGCATTTTTATATATTTAAAAAATAAATACTAAGAATAAAGAGTTTCTTTGATATAAATATGATTGTGTATATTAGTATCTCTTTGTAGTCTTAGAAATGAAAATTAAAAAATTTGCACTATGTTCCAGACTTCCTTGTAATTGTAATTTAAATATTATATTGTGTTAAAAAATATGGAAACATACGACAACAAGATTAATCATTGAAAAAGGCTCTAACACCTCTTCATAATTTCAACAATTGTTTCCACAAATTACTTTTTAAAGATCAACATCAACTATTAGGATAGGAGGGGAAAGACCACTTGAAATATATTACTTTTTTGCTCAAGACTTACCTAGAATAAAATTACAAACACAAATAAATGATTAATGTAAAATTTATTGAAGAAGAGATTTTTTTTTAAATGATAAATATTTATTTGCATGTCTTTGATACCAATTCACATCCCTAACATCAACCCCGTTTAACTTTTTTCCCTTTCTTCCAAGTGTTGATACCATCGTGTCATAACATGTCATCCACTTCTCATCAAGACATTTAATTAATATATTATAATTATAATATATTTAAATTATATGTATGTGTGTGGTGTAATTATTTCGGACCAAAACTACTAACCAGTATAGGACACAATGGGGACTTGGATCCCCAAGTGATAACACCACTTTGAATATTATATTTTACAATCAACAACAAGCTTCGAGAATATCCCTAGTGATCACATCTAATCATGAGAATTGTACTAACAATCAAAATAGTCTTCACATACCCAATGTAATTTAAACTTTGGTGGGGCTTGAAACAACCAAATCACTTTACCACCCACATCTCATCGACTTTATGTATGTATATATGTATGTATGTATGTATGTATGTATGTATGTATGTATATGTATATGTATATGTATATGTGTGTGTGTGTAATATAATATTTTTTTCATAAAATAAAATAAATATTTTTATAAAGAAATGATATATATATATATATATATTAACTTTTGTTTGTCTATGTTACAAGTTGTATTGATGGATGTGACATGTCACTGAACTTTGAACATATATTTTCTTAAGGTTCATTGAATCTGTCACTTCAATCTTGTCATTGTCTTTCACCATCACCACATAATTCACCATAAAATATTTCATCACTTATATATTTTGTATGACATTGCCTTTACCCACCATTTTATTAGAACTGAGTTTAACTAATATGCACAAAGTATAGGTTGAGCTACCTATCAACTAAAATTATCCAACAAAGCTATTTAGTTGAAACCCCTTGGTGTACAATTGAAACCACTGCTATTGAAACTAGGATTCAACCATAAGAGTCCAACGCCTTGACCATTTTCACTGTGCATGAATTTAATAATATATTAGTTGACGGTATAATTTATCGATTGTTTTAATCAAAACTACCCAACGACTTTTATTGTTTAGTGGGCGGACAGTTTGGGCAGCACTTTGTGTGTGTTACTTAAGCTTGCCCTTTCACCATTGCTCAAATTCACTATAAAACGAAAAATCTACTTCTTATATAATGCATTGCTATATCGTATGAAGGAATAAACAACCTTATTTTTCAATATCACTTCCATCAAAAATATTAAATTATTGTTACATACTACATCTGACACAAAAAAAAGATACGATAAATAATTATAAATTTCAAATAAAATACAACCACCATAAATATATTTTACATGTTTTGCAGGCCAATGTATTTCCCATAAAAACAAGTATTTTCCTTCCGTAGTTATATCTAGGCAATAATATATTTAATTGTTTATGACTGAACGTTTGGCATAATATGAGAACCGTCTTGGTGACCCTCGCTGTTGTAGGAATGAAATCTTATAGATAACTATTTAAAAGAAAATATGAGTAAATGTGTTCAATCATTAGAGAAAGAAATTACAGGCTACTTTGAATATCTAATCCAGATAACCCGCCGCCCCTCCTCCCCGCCGCCACCCCCGCCCCCAAACAACAACCGAGAAGAAAAGAAAAAAAAAAAAAAAAAGCTAATAATGTAAGCATGCCCTGAGTCATCATAAATTATCCTTTCCCTAATCTGTGATAGTTCCTTAGCGACATGGTAGGTATGGGCGGAATTGGCAAAAAAAACCCCAAACTCAGAGTGTCAGTCTTGCCAATCCGGCAATACCTACTAAGTCCTTAAGAAGAGTAATAAAAGCTGAAAAAGCTTGTCCACTTTGCCGCTGTTTGAGCGCGCACTCGAAATGTTGCATTGCCCAATTCCCTTTATATAAGCAAAACGAAAAAGAACCCTAATAAGGGTTCCCTCGTTTAACAATGAGAATTGGATCAAGACTTAGTGCGTAGCGTCATGCAGTTGGCGTTTTGTCATTTATCGTCGTATGTCACGCATCTTGCCTGATGTAGCATGGAATGCGTGGAGGGGCAGTCAACACTCAAACGCACTGTTCTTGTTCTTCTTTCTTTTGGGGGGGATTTTTATGACAAACATATAATAAGTTTCGTTCTTTTCCCCCATTAAAACTACTTTTATGTCCAATACATTGTTGCCTTGAAACGAATAAAAATAATGTAAATACTATGATGGTTTTAATAAGCGAAATATATATATATATATATATATATATATATATATATATATATATATATATATATATATATATATATATATATATATACTAAAAGAGTTTTTATGCGAATTTTATGTGAAACAAATTCATGTAAAAATTGAAAA
The DNA here is from genome assembly GCA_037957365.1 of Torreya grandis. NCBI lineage: Eukaryota > Viridiplantae > Streptophyta > Pinopsida > Cupressales > Taxaceae > Torreya > Torreya grandis. Next base: position 338,670 of record JARHVA010000207.1, read on the forward strand.
TGTGGTTTCGGAGGTGGGGAACTTATGTCGCTTAATCGACCACTAGACCAATGCTCCATTGTTAGGTTGTGGAGCTAAAAGCTTCACCAGGATGCAAACAGGAGTAGTTATGGAGGTTGCAGAAGAGTTGCGGAGTGTCACAGACACCGGCGTCGGTCAGGACAACCGACGACGGCAGGAGGAAGACAGGAAGGCAACCGACGTCGGTCATGGATCGGCCGGCGTCGGCACCCCCAGGCAGTCAGGGACCGACGTCGGTCACCTGTGGTTCGAGCTGCGAGTTTATTACGGGCAGTTGGTTGACGAACCAAGCGTTTGCATGTTTAGAGCTATTCTTAGACTGAGAGCTACGGATTTTATTTATTGTATTATTGTCTAATTATTGTTTGGATGAAATCTATATATGGACTCATGATTGTATTGTAAAAGTGTGCTAGAAAGCCATAGAGCTTTTAGAGAGAGCTAGTGTAGCTCCTCCTGGTTCCAAAGGGGTGCTGAGTGTGTATGATCAGGGAGAGTTGCAAGGTCTGTAAGGTCAAGGAGCTGATCCACCGGGGTACTAGTTGAAGAATCATAAGGACTTGGTGAGGCAAGGACAAGGGTTCTTCAGGGGTGTAGAGATGTCTACATGGTGAGTAAGGTCTAGTGATTTGCAGGTAGCAGCAGAGAGCAAGGGATCTACTTGGAGTACGGTTGTGTACTTGGTGAACTGGCAGCGTGTTACTGACTGGTTGGAGAGGTGAACATCAATTCTATATTGGAGTTGATTGTTGGGACCGAGAGAGAGAGGGAAGAAGGTCTTGAGGTGTGGCGAACCTTTGAGGTGGAGGAAGAAGTGGCATCTTCCTTATTGTATATTCTTCTGAGTAATTATTAATACAATTGTGTATTGTCTCTCATATTCCTGTGTTGTTTCATATTTCTAGTTACTTATTGATTCTGGTATAATTCCGTGTTTAGTTGCTAATACAAGAAGTAATCACATGTGTTCTAATTGGTAGAGCAAGATCCTAACTCAGTAGGGATCAGAGCATGTTTATTGTTCCTGGGTTTCCCTGACACATGGTACCAGAGCTTTTGGTTGGGTTACTAATAGGTGGTTTCAGATCTAGTAGTGTTTGTTGATTACAGGTTGCTCACAGGGGTTTCTGATTGAGTGGGAGTATAGCAATGGCAGAAGGAAGTAAGCTACGAATGGAGAAACTGAATAGCACGAATGGTCTGATTGATGGAAAGAAAGAGCAGAGAAAAAGATATTGTTGGTTGGTAGCAGATCAGCACGAAGGAACTGAAGATGCAGATGTTGCAGGTGTTGTTGCACAGGATGCTTTGGGAGGTTTCTTGGATGAAGTTGAATCTTGGATAACAGATTATGTTGCCTCTTTCCATGCAGCCCCAGGTTTAGGAGCTGGAGAGCCTTGTCAAATGATTGGCAAAGGGAAAGTGAAGCTGAAATTGCAGATGGACGACACACAGTGGTTGAAAGAAGTCATGAAGGTACCAGTCTTGGAGATGAGTCTAATTTCTTCAGGAAATTTGGGTGATGGGAGATGTACTGTAACTCTCACAGCGGATACACTTGAATTAGATGGTGGTAAGAAAGTAGGTATCCTTTATCTATCTACTTATATTACTGATTCACCTTCTGTTGTAGAGATGTGGCTTCATAGGCTTAGTCACATATGTAGAAGGAGAATGCAGGGTCTGAAGCGGAAGACAGATGTTTTTGACAAGCTAAAGAACTGGAAAGCCTTGGTGTTCATGGAGGAGATGACGGACAGAGATCAGGTGAAGAAACTGATTTATTCTGAGCAGAGCAAGGTTGATTTGATTATGATTTTGATCCATGGAGAGCTCACGGGTAAAAATTTATCACTCTCAGGCGAACACAGGTACCGGCATCGGTCACACAGTAACCGACGTCGGCAACAGGAAGACCAACGTCGGTCATGAGGGAACCGACGTCGGTCATGAGGGAACCGACGTCGGCAGAAGGGATACCGGCGTCGGCCAGGGAAACGACGTCAGCAGTCAGGGTCAGTGCAGGGAATCGACATCGATCGGGAGCAGATTGGGAGATGGCCGAGATCGGTCATTGGAACGGATATTAGGCGGACAGCAAGTCTCAAACGCTCATGTGAAGGTCAGAAAGGGTAAGTGAACCTCATATTAGTTGTTCACCTTCTTTATATTGCTTACTGATGGTCAAGAACCAGGATGATGTGAAGAGGCAATGCAGGTAGAGTCCAGATACAGTGGGAGCTTGGCATGGATGAGGAGTGTGAGTCCTTGGAGAGAAAAACCAAATAGGTATTTGTTGGTAGAGTTGTTAGCTGGAAGAAAGCACTGAGAGAGATGGATTCCCATTTTAAAGAAGAGAGTGGATGGATACAAGAGACAGAAGGCCAAGGCATATGGTCTTGAGGAAGCTGCAGGACAGTGGTATAGGTTTTGACAGGTGGATGACTAAGCATGGCTTCAGTCAATGTCAGTGTAACTATTGTGGTTTTATTCTTACCAGGTGGATGATGAGTCGCAACATTATCCAGTTACTGTATGTGGATGGTTTGCTAGCAGGTTTTGTACATATAGGGATTTGCTGAGCTAAAAGGTAAGGTTAGTTCAGAGGTGTGTCATGAAGAATTTGGAGCAGCAAAATTCTTTGGCATAAGAGACATGGAGATTTTATCTTCAGTGGGAGCTGATGTGAAGATGGTGTTGGCGAGGTTCATTACGCAAGATGCAGAATCGGTAAGCACACCAATGGCTAGACAGTTCAAGCTTAGCTTGAAACAGGGTTCGAAATCACATGAGATCTATTGTAGATCTGAGTTTTCCCAATCAGTGGGGGTTGTCAGAAAGTATGGATCCAATTCGGGGAAGGAGTACTAGAGGGCAGTTCAGTGGGACTAGCAGTAGGGATTCTTGTTATGCAGGGTCAAGTTCTTCACTACATGGACGTATAGGTTCGGATGTGGCAGGTTACTTGAATGACAAGTATAGCATCACAGTTGTGTGGTGGTTGGTCTTTAGGGTTGATCTTGAAGAGGGATAAAAACTAGAAAACAGATTAGACGGGCTACAAATATAGGTACAGGTGCAGCTATTTATCTCTAAGTGGGAGATTGTTAGGTTGTGGAGCTAAAAGCTTCACCAGGATGCAAACAGGAGTAGTTATGGAGGTTGCAGAAGAGTTGCGGAGTGTCACAGACACCGGCGTCGGTCAGGACAACCGACGATGGCAGGAGGAAGACAGGAAGGCAACCGACGTCGGTCATGGATCGGCTGGCGTCGGCACCCCCAGGTAGTCAAGGACCGACGTCGGTCACCTGTGTTTCGAGCTGCGAGTTTATTATGGGCAGTTGGTTGACGAACCAAGCGTTTGCATGTTTAGAGCTATTCTTAGACTGAGATATGTGGATTTTATTTATTGTATTATTGTCTAATTATTGTTTGGATGAGATCTATATATGGACTCATGATTGTATTGTAAAAGTGTGCTAGAAAGCCATAGAGCTTTTAGAGAGAGCTAGTGTAGCTCCTCCTAGTTCCAAAGGGGTGCTGAGTGTGTATGATCAGGGAGAGTTGCAAAGACTGCAAGGTTAAGGAGCTGATCCACCGGGGTACTAGTTGAAGAATCATAAGGACTTGGTGAGGCAAGGACAAGGGTTCTTCAGGGGTGTAGAGATGTCTACATGGTGAGTAAGGTCTAGTGATTTGTAGGTAGCAGCAGAGAGCAGGAGATCTACTTGGAGTATGGTTGTGTACTTGGTGAACTGGCAGCGTGTTACTGACTGGTTGGAGAGGTGAACATCAATTCTATATTGGAGTAGATTGTTGGGACCAAGAGAGAGAGGGAAGAAGGTCTTGAGGTGTGGCGAACCTTTGAGGTGGAGGAAGAAGTGGCATCTTCCTTATTGTATATTCTTCTGAGTGATTATTAATACAATTGTGTATTGTCTCTCATATTCCTGTGTTGTTTCATATTTCTAGTTACTTATTGATTCTGGTATAATTTCATGTTTAGTTGCTAATACAAGAAGTAATCACATGTGTTCTAATTGGTAGAGAAAGATCCTAACTCAGTAGGGATCAGAGCATGTTTATTGTTCCTGGGTTTCCCTGACATCCATGAAAATATAACATAGTTCCTCTTAATTCCTTATGACATACCTTTATGAGTTGAGGACAATGTCAAAGGGAATGTGCTAGACAGTAATGTCAATCTCATAAGCACTCTAGTTTTTCGACACCACCTTGTTAAAGTTCACTAATGTAAGGTCATGGAAACTTATTCTTGAAATTGAGACCAAGAGTTTGGGCAGTATAAGAGCATGATCATCACCAACTGGAGGTAGAACTTAACCATGGCAAATAGTAAAATGAAACAACGAACAAATCAACATAGGAGTGAAACACATGTTGAAGTAAGCAATTGGGTTTTTTCTAGGTTGCATCCATTTAGAAAAATCTATTTTAAGCAACAAAGGAAGGATTACAAACTGTCGTTGAAATATTATGGTCCTTATCAAATATTCTATAAAATTGGGAGTGTGGCCTATAAATCGGAGTTAAATTAGTACACTTCGTATTTTGAGTATCGTGTCTGAAAAAATCACTACTCAAAATATTCCAACCTATAAATAGTGACCAAATATTGATGAGGAAGGAAGACTCATCTTGGAACCTAAAACTTTTCTTCAGACATGCATTAAGAAGTTGTGAACTATAGTGATAAAAAAAAAGTATATTATCAAATGGAAGTGATTGTCCAATGACTATATGATATGAGAAGATGAAAACTATTACTGCCTTCAGAATTGGCCCATATAAAATTACTCAAAATTTTCTCAAGTTTTCCATAGGAATCCTTAGAAAGTTTCAAATAAGAGGAATGGTGCACGAGTAGTAGCTAGCACCTTAGAAAAACATTCTTGATAAAGAGAGGTTTAGAAATCCAATAACCAATATTTTTCTCAACCCTTTGAATTGCATAGTTACACAAAATCAAATGGAGTGGATTTAAAACAAAAGTGGATGCCAAGGATATTGAATTAATCTTATATTTAAATCTGATGCCCCTTGCATTTATGCAACTATGTGGGAAAATGGGGAGAAATATTTCCTATAGAATTGATATTTTCTCCATAATTGAATAAAATTTACATAAGCTAAATAGAACACATCAATACATTTAATGGCATTGGAGATGTAAAATATCTCTTCATCTAATGTGAGAAAGGAATCTTCAACAAAATTCATATTAACCATATGTTTCTAAGAGTTTAGCAGTGAAATACTTTTAACTAGCCCTTTAAAGTCATAGTCTACTAATAAATAATTGAACCCTTCAACAACCAACACATTTAGAGAAGGATAAAGTGTACACCCTTCAATAATAGAATGATATAACCTAAACTACTTAGATTGGACACCATTGATGGTGATACAAACACCATCAACTTGAATAATCTTTATAAAATTACTAAAAAATCTAGAGCCAAACCTTAGAACCTGAAGCATTACCAAGATAAAAGGCCATTCAAACCTATAATATTATTTTTCAAAATCATATTTAATGAATATTTCATTACGTTAAGATTTTACAGCCCTTTCCTTTCCCTTCCCAATAAAAATCATTATTTCAAGGATATATTTATTATGAATAAATCAATTTTTATTAGGACAAACACTAAGAGGTAACAAGTACCTAACCCTAAGAGCAAGAGATTTAAAAATGATTTAATATAGACATTAAGAAGGGTAATAGGTTTTTAAATTTTAATAATCTCTACTTCTCAAGGTTTGGGAATAAATTTAATATTGCCTTGACTAATAAGTTTACCAAGGTTGTTGGTTTTAACAGCTTTAGGGTACAATATATGTAAATGTGACCCCACTATTGAGCATTATCATTGATTTTTGAGTTTTGGTATTGATGTTGTCATTGATGTCAAAACTTATTGTGAAGGTACATGGTCAAGTAAGCTTTGAGGTGTGTGTATGATGAGTTCTTATGCTAACATAGTGAGTGGTGTTACTATGAGAGAGAGTGTAATCATGGTGAATGAGGTTGATGACAAGTAGGTTAGTTCATTTGTAAATGATTAGGTGCATGTAAGAGTTGTCATGATTTAGGTCATTCATGAAAGAAAGTGTGTTTTCATGAGTGTTGCTATGAGAAAGAAGTGTGTGGTCATGAGAGATAAGAGTGTTGTTGGTAGTGTGAAATGTGACAAGGTGATCAAGTACATATTGATAGTATGTGATGTGACGAGGTAATTATTGAAAGAGAAATTAAATACAACTAATGTCAAATATCATTAATGCAGGTCAAGCATGGAAGGTACAATGCAAACAATCATAGTCATGTCATGAAGAGGCATGTGCATGGTGAGCATGAAGATGTATGTGTAGAGGTATGTACAAAGGTATGACTTTGTTTGAGAAGAATGTAAGGCATGTGATCAAGGTATAAAGGCATAAAGGATATTTTTAAGGTAAACTTACAGGGGTAAGACCTTCAGTCCAAATCTGCAACTAGACCAGTCCTAGACCCTACCTGACCTAATGAGATATCATGATATGTTATCAAGTCATGTGAAGGATGTATGTTAGTGTTTAAGCATGAGATAAGTTTTATGACATGAGAGTGATATATTCTTATTTTTTATCATTGAATTAAGCATGTTTGAGTACCATTTCTTGAGTACAAGGTGTCTTGAGAAGCCTAGTCTAGACCCTATGAGAAGGTGTGCATAGTGAAGCTTGGTGAATTAAGTGAGCACAATATTGTGAGAGGATATTTGGAACTATGTGATAATTTAATTAAAGTTTATATAATTTAATAAGTGTTTCAAGTTCAGTTGTCAAGTTTCAAATGCTTAAAAATCCTAGTCATAGCATGTAAAGTCCCTGTGAGAAGGTATGAGTATGGTGACATGGTAAGATGGATACAAAAAGGCATGAGAGGTTGTATTAGGTTGTTTTATCATGTGTATGAGGTGTATGTTTTATTAATATTGGAATTAAGGTGTGTTTACAGGTCTAATGTAGCATAAAGACCATGATGTAGAGAGAGTATGGTCTAATGGGATATAAGGTTTTGTTTCCAAGGAAATTATGGATAGGTGAGTGTTTTAAAAAGTGTTTCATATTATTTCAATTATGTTGACAAGTTTGAGGTCGTGGTTTAAAATAAAAGTCATGAAAATGTGTTTGAAGGTCTCTTGAGTGTTTAGAATGGAAAGTTCTCAACCCGAGAAAGATTTCTTGTGTTTGTTGGCTCGTAAAACCTCTACATGGGAACCTAATTTATTCATGGTAGATAGGGAAGGTTCCTAGCTCAAAATTCTAGGAATTATTTTTTATTGAGGAGTTATACTTTATGAATAATCATTAATAGTGGAATTATGTTTAAGCCCTCTTGTAACCCTAGCTAAGCCCTGATGTTAGATATTTTTATCTAGAGTATTTAGGATGGATTGGTATGGTTATATAAGTGATTATAGTTTGTATTAAACTCTCCAAATCACCTCTAGGTTTGATTGAGTTATCAAGTGTGTAAGTAGACCCTATAGAAAGAAAAGTACTAATTTCTTAGAGATTTTTTATAGCAATCAGAGTTGACTAAGTCAACGTATGTAAATGGATGGAGGATGAAGATTGAAGAATGTAATTTATGTCCATTAAATTTTATGAATAGGCTCCATGATTTAGGTGTGAAAATTTAGTGTTCTAATTTGTCTAGTCGATAGTAGGTCTAACGAAGAAGAACAGTGCAAAACTCAAGCAGTGTGAAAAGGTGGTTTTTGATGTGATTTCTTGAAGGAGTGATGCATTGGAGTGCATGTTGGTGTTTTTGGGGCTTTAATTTAATATAAATACTTTTTATAAGGTTTTATATTCAGTGAAATTGGTTGAAAGGTTGAATACAAAATTGCTTATCTAGTTCTAGTGTGACTTTGAAGATAGAGGTCAAAAGATTGGTATGCAAGATGAATATTTGACATTAGACCATATTGATTTTGTATTTTAATATGGTATATAAATATAATATATTAATTTTCATGTATTTTAATTATTTGAAATCTCTCATACACTTTTTTAATTTTAATGTTTCATCACTATGTTTTTTGATAGTCTTGGCAGTTCTATGTAAGCAAGTTATAAGTGATAAAAAGTTAGATTTGAGTGTAATATTAATGAAACAAAGTACATTTATTTTTTATTAATTATTTTTTATTCATTAAAATTCTTGGTATAATTTTTTGAGGTTATTTTAATTGAATATAATGTTTTCACAAAATGGGTTATTTGTTCAAGATTGGACTATGCGACCATAAGTCAAGGAATTGGTCTGTAAGACCAATATTTTCCATTATACCTTGTGATTTTTTAATTTTTATATTATATTATGATGTCATAATATTATTTTCTTGAATCATAAGTCATTTAATATGTCTATATAGGTGTTTTATGTTTGAATCACCATGACTAATCTTTGAGGAAAACTGGCAATTCTGAGTGAGCAAGTTGTAGGAGTCTTTTTGAGTTTTTTTTCCCTATGTGATGAAGTATAATGCAATTTTTAAAGTTTTTTATGTATTTTAGGTATTTTTTATGTTATTTATTTTCATTTTTGTGTGTTTAAATAATGTGGTATCTTTATTTGTTCAAGATAGACCTTTTTATGTGTGTGAAAGCCTAATGTAAACAATACTAATGGTGTGCTTTAAGTGGTGGTTGGAGATAAAAAGTATCATGGACCTAATATGAGATTATTTTGGGTCTATTTAGTGGTATATTAAGTTTTAATACCATTCTTGGTTTTTTAAAGTTTTCCAGGGAGATCAAAGGGTAATGTGTATTAATGAAGGCTTAATTGAATTAGGTCTCCTGAAGGCCTAAAAGAGGTTTTGGTCTCTTAGGTTGTGGACAACCCATTGTAATTTTTTATTCATGTATGGGAAATTTTATAATACATATTTTAATGATAATATAAGTTTTCAAGTGTGTATGTCTAACCAAGAGGTGTGTGAGCTAGAGGATTGTATAAGAACAAGGGCTAATAGGCCTAATTAGTGTGTAAGAGATGTGAGTGAAAGAAAAGGAAATAAAACTTTGAAGAGATAAAGGAGATATTTTATAACATAATATATTTGTATATAAATTAACATAAAGATCTAATATGGGTATTATAGATGAATATCAAGGTCATATGACTTAATTTGTCTTAAAGAGACCTAGTTGAGCGAAGAAGGCTAGAAGGCAGTTTGAGAAAGATAGAAGAGTGATAAGAGATAAAGAAGGTGATCATCATTTTTTATGTCAGAAATAATATTTTTTTTAAGGTGATAAAAAATTTTAGGTGGATAATTTAGTGATGATTAATCTAGAGGGTTGGTACCTCCTTACAAGTTGGTGTTCCATGTGGATTTGGTGCTTCACTAAAGTTTATTTTTTTCTTATAGGAATATATTCCATTTATATATATAATTGGGTTTTCATTACCCTTGAGGGTTTCCCACATATTTGATGTGTTATCCTGTTTCATTATCTTGTATGTTTGTATATGCTTTGCTAGATGTTCATGTTTGTATGAATGGTTCATGTATGCTTAAGTGGAATTGAATGAATGTTTTGAAGAAAATGATTCACTCCCCCCCCCTCCCACCCCCCTCTCATTTATTTTAATTCCAAAAATTGGTATAATATCATGTTCATTTGATTCAAATCTAACAACTTGAAGGTGATCCTAAGAAGCACAAGATGTCTAGTGAAGAAGAACAAGCTAAAGTAGACCTTGAAATTGAGATCAAAAGTACCCTTGATGATTCAAAGCATCAAAATAAGACTATCAAGGATCTTAGGTATCAATTAGAAGTTTTCAATACAAATTTTTGATAAAAATAAGTTGAGTATGATTATTTGAATATAGAGCTAGATTCTTTGAAGGTTGGGCATGAGCAACTCATAGACAAGATGAAGACCTATGAGAAGTTTGAAAAGAGCACTGAGGCTCTAGATGAAATTTTGAGTATTTAGAAGTATAAAAGTGATAAGATAGGTCTTTTTTTCAAAGAATACCAAAATAAGGTAGTTCAAGTCAAGGAAAATTCTAATAAAGATAAGAAGGTCAACATGAATAGACCAATCAGATAGCTTAATGCTATGAGGTATGCTAATTCATTCAATAGTTACTATTTTGTATGAAATCAGTTTGGTCATAGAGAAAGAAAGTCTAGAAGACCCTCTAAAAATTAATATGCATGGAATTATGAAAATAATCATCAGTCAAGAGGTATGAATGAGGTTATTTGATAAATTTGTCATAATGTGGGACATATTGTAAGATTATGTCCTAATAGAGTTAGAATACATAACAAGATATATGGAGATTCTAGAGAGCATGAGAAGGGTCAAACATGATTATGGAAACCAAAGATAGTCAAGGTGAGTCATGATTAGTCTACTAGTCAAAATGGACTATTTGCTAAGGTAGAGAAAGGATTAGATATAAGGGAATATCAATAATATGTGTTATCTTCATATATTAACAAAAAAGTCAAAAAGAAGAACGATGATAAGGTGGATGATTAAAATTCTTCAATAAATCCTAAGTGGATTCTAAAGAGAGACTATCAGTATCATTATTACAAGATTATTGCTAAGAGTGGATTGGAGATCCTGTAATATCCTATGTTCATGGTGTTTTAGTGCTCTATGCAAAGGGGTGGCTCCCTTAGGCTTCATGGAGACATTCTTCTATTGATAGAAGCATGAGCTTGCAGTCAAATAAGGTTTCATCTTGATAATATTCCATCTTGATTTTTTTTTAATAAGGGGTATTAGATTCAAGATGATTGAAGGAAGATGAGGATGGTTTAAGAGTGTGTTGAGATATGAATATAAAGGGGGAGTCCCTAATTCTACATTTGGTGTCAAGAGTGTGGTATCCTAGTGTGTGATCAAGAGTTCTATACTCTTCAATCATGTCAAGGAGGTAAATGATTTTGATTTCCTAGTTCATTTAAAGGAGATATGTTTGATCTAAGGGGAAGCTTGGTAGCTCTGACTTCTTTGTCAAGAAAGTGATTTCTTTTGATATACGAATAGAGGTATGCATGGAGTTAAGGGGAACATGTGTCTAAGATGATTCATAGATTTAGTTTGTTGATTTTTTTAATGGACCAACTAGGATAATGATATAAAAAAGGAATATAGTTTAGAATGAGGGAAAAGTGACCTAATTGAGAGAATTTTTTAGAGTGGTTTCCATGGGTGGTTACCATAGTTTCTAAATATTATGTGTTATCTAGTGTCTTTGAGAGGTAGTATCTTCTCAAGGGGATAAAGTGTGATTCCAGTAGTTTCACATGACCATTTCTCATTTATTTCAAAGGGGGTAAAAGATCAAAAAGGGTGAAAAAAGGCAAGAGCCAGATCTGGGAGATGGTTGCCATCAAGAGTGGTTGCCATAATTCTATAAGTGTGTTTGCCATCAATGATAAAGGAGGAGATTTTTAAACATTATAATTGATTTTTGAGTTTTATAATATATTTTTTCATTGATGACAAAGGTTCTTGTGAAGGTGCATGGTCAAGTAAGCTTTGAGGTATGTGTACGATGAGTTCTTATGCCAACATAGTGAGTGTTGTTACTATGAGAGAGAGTGTAATCATGGTAAATGAGGTTGTAGAAAAGTAGGTAATTTCAATTGGAATTAATTAGGTGCATGTAATATATGTCATGAGTTAGGTCATTCATGAAATAAATAGTGTTTTCATGAGTGTTACCATGAGAGATAAGTGTGTGGTCACGATAGAAAAGAGTGTTGTTGGAAGTGTGAAATTTGAAAAGGTGATCAAGTACATATTGATAATATGTGATGTGACCAGGTCATTATTAAAAGATAATTTGAAGAAAACTAATGTTTCAGATCATTGGTATAGGTCATCCATAGAAGGTATAGTGCGTAGCAATCATAATCATGTCATGAAGAGGCATGTGCATGGTGAATGTGAAGATGTATGTACATAAGTATGTGAAGAGGTGTGACTTTGTTTAAGGATAATGTAAGGCATGTGAGAAAGGTACATAGGGATCAAATATATTTTTAAGGTGAGCCTATAGAGGTAAGAACTTTAGTCTAAGTCTCTAACTAGATGAGTCCTAGACCCTATCTGGCCTAATGAGATATCATGATCTATTATCAAGGCATGTGAAGAATGTATGGTAGTGTTTAAACATGAGAGAGGTTGTATGTAACTATAGTGAGATGTTATTATTTTATATTATTTACGTAAGCATTATTGAGTACAAGGTGTCTTGATAACCCTAGTCTAGACCCTCTGAGAAGGTGTGCATAGTGAAGCTTGGTGATGTAAGTGAGCATAATCATGTGAGAGGTTTTTTGGAATTGTTTGATCATGTAAGTAAAGTGAATATACTTTTATAAGTGTTTCAAGGTCATTTTTAAAGTTTCAAGTGTTTAAGAAGCCTAGTCATGGAACTAGTCATGGTATGTAAAGTCCTTATGAGAAGGTATGAGTATGGTGACTTGGTAAGATAGATGCACATAAGCATGAGAGATTTTATAAGGTATTTTAAGTGTGTGTATGAGGTTTATATTTATTTATAATGTAATGAAGGTGTGTTTCCATGTCTAATGTATCATAAATACTATGACGTAGAGAGAGAGAGAGAGAGAGAGAGAGAGAGAGAGAGAGAGAGAGAGAGAGAGAGAGAGAGAGAGAGAGAGAGAGAGAGAGAGAGAGAGAGAGTATGGCCTAGTGGGGTATGAGGTTATTTTTCCAAGGAAAGTATGGATAGGTGAGTGTTTTCATGATTTTTTAATATTTTTTCAAGTATGTTGACCAAGTTTGAGCTCATGGTTTAAAATAAAAGTCATGAAAATGTGTTTGGAGGTCTTTTGAGTGTGCAGAATAGAGGGTTCTCAACTCAAAAAGGATTTTCTTGTGTTTGTTATCCCATCAAACCTTTGCACAAGAAAATAATATATTAATGGTATATGGGTAATGTTTATAGCTAAAAATTCTAAGCACTAGTTTTTGGAATGAGCTGATATGCTTTATAAACAATCGTTAATAATGAAAGTGTGTTTAAACCCTCTTAGAACCCTAATGAAGACCAAATGATAGATATTTTTCACTAGAGTATTCATAATGGATTGGTATGGATAAATAAATGATTGGATATTTTATTAAACTCTCCCAGGAAGCTCTAGGTGTGATTGAGTTTTTAGGTGTGTAAGTAGACCCTACAAGAAAGTGATAATTTCTCACATATTTGTTATAACATTCATATTTGACTAAGTCAAAGTATGAAAATGGATGGAATATGAATCTTGAGACATTTATTTTATGTCCATGAAGGTTTTTGGATAGGTTACATGCTTTAGGTTTGAAAATTTGGTGTTCTAAGTTGGCTAGTTGTTAGTAGGCCTAATGAAGAAGAATAATGCAAAACCTAGTCAATATGAGAAGGTGTTTTTTTATGTGATTTAATGGAGTTATGCATTGGATTGAATTTTGGTGTTTTTTTGGACTTGAATTTCCTATAAATTATTTTTATAATTTTTGATACTCAATGGAAGTAGTTGAAATGTTGAAGACAAAACACCTTATTTGGTTCTGGTGTGACCGTGAGGAGAGAGGTCAAAACATTGGTATGTAAGACCAATATCTGGCATAGAAAATATTGATTTTGTATTTGAATATGGTATGGAAATTTCATTTAATAATTTTCATTTATTTTAAGTCTTTTAAATCTCTCATACAAGTGTTCAAGGTTAATGTTTCATGACTTCATTTTTTTATAGTCTTGGCAGTTCTATGTAAATAAGTTATAAGTGATGAAAACTTGGATTTGAGTGTAATATTGATGATAAAACTTACATGGATTTTTTTATTAATTAATTTTAATTCATGTCATTTATTTTTTATAAATTTTTTAGGTTAGTTTAAGTGAAGATAATGTGTTCACAAAATGGGTTGTTTGTTCAAGATTGGACTGAGACTGTAAGTCATGGAATTGGTTTGTAAGACCAATATTTTCCTTTAGACCTTATGAGAGTTTAATTTTAGATTGATAAAAATATTTAATATTGTTATTTTCATGCATCATAATTCATTTAATTTATATACATGTGTTGGAGGTCTGAGTCACCATGACTGATCTTTGAGGAAAACTAGCAGTTTTGAATGAGCAAGTTACAAGAGTGTTTTTGAGTTTTTTTTATGTGCGATGAAGTATAATGGTCTTGGTGAATTTTTTTAGGTTTTTAAGGTTATTTTTATGTGATTTATTATCATTTTTACGTGTCTAAATAATGTTTTATCTTCAATTGTTCAAGATAGACCTTTATGTCCATGTGAAGGCCTAAGGTAAATACTACTAATGGTGTGCTTCAAGTGGTGGTTGGATCCAAAAAGTGTCATGGACCTAATATGAGATTAATATGGTTATATTTTATTTTTATATGAGTTTTTCATACTGTGTGTGGATTTTTAAATTGTTCTAAGGAAATCAAAGGGTAATGTGTACTAATGAAGGCCTAATTGAATTAGGTCTCCTTAAGGCCTAAAAGAGGTTTTGGTCTATTAAGTTGTGGATGGCCTATTATAATTATTTATTAATTTATTAAACATTTTATAAGACATATTTAAAATTTAATCCAAGTGTGAAAGTGTGCATGTCTGACCAAGAGGTGTGTGAGCTAAAAGATTGTATAAGAACAAGGGCTAATAGGCCCAATTGGTGTATGAGAGATGTTATGAGTAAAAGCGAAGGAAATATCACTTTGAAGAGATAAATGAGGTATTTTATACCATAATATGGGTTTATATAATTTATCATTAATATATAATATGGTTACTATATATGAATATCAAGGTCATATGACCTAATATGTCTTGAAGTGACCTAGTTGAGTGAAGAAGCGTAGAATGCAGTTTGAGAGAGATAGATGAGTGAGAAGAGATAAATAAGGTGATAATAATTTTTTTTGTGATAAATAATGTTTTTTTAATTTCATATAAAAATTTATGTGGTTGATTTTTTGTTGAGTCATCTAAGGGATTGGTGCCTCCTTGTAGGTTGGTGTTTGTTAAAGCCTAGTTGAGTAGGTGCTTGACTAGTTGGGGTTGGTGCTCCATGTGGAGTTCGTGCTTCACTAAATATTTATTTTTGTATTATATTAATGTATTAAATTTACATATATCAATGGTTTTTCTTCTCCTTGAGGTTTTCTCGCATATTTAATGTGTTATCTTATTTCTTGATCTTGTATGGTTGCATATACTTTGATAGATGTTCATGTTTGTATGAATGGTTCATGTATGCTTAAGTGGAATTTTATTAATGTTTTAAAGACACTAATTCACGCCCTCCCCATCCCCCAATTACTTATTTTAATTCCAACACCCATAATATCACATAAATCTTGGTAATATTAAAATGTGAACCCATCAACATAAGCAAATTTATCAACAACCATTTACATTACAACTAGCTAGAGCTCCTCAATGGAAATTAGGTTATCACAAGACACCTATTTTGATTTAATGAAATTGACACAAAATTAAATAGCTTATGAGTGGAATGTTGAGTATAAAACACATGATGGTAATAGGAGACAAAATATTTCAAGATATTAGTAAGGAGTGTGACACAAGTATCTACGTGTTTTATAGATTTGATGCAATCAATAAATTTCCCAAAATAAAATATATTTAATAACTCATTTAATCTCTATCTTTTATTTTTAACCAATGTGTATGCACTTGAATATAACCTCACCAAACTTGATAGTGCTTCATCTTAAGTTTGTGCCTCCATAAAACATATTTATTTTACAAATATTCATTAAAAGGATTTTTATTGAAACTATATGAAACCTGAGTAAATTTTGTGTGAAGCATCATGAGCATTTTGGTGGAATATAACTATATTCCTAACATAAATGCATAAATATTTAGATATATAATTGAAGACACTATCATGTGCCACTTTATTCATCTAAATTATCTAGAATGCCTAAGGGAAAGGTTCCAAATTATATTCATATGCTTATTGGTCCAAGAGTGATGCAAGTGAGCAATATAAAGATAAAATTGTGACTTGACATTCCTAACTTAAGGGATAATCCATTCAACTTCAAACCTGATAATAATGTGTTTTGAAAGTAAAACATCTAAGATGGTTGACACAAGTGAGTTAAAATTCTAAGGTATTTTTTAGATATATAAATGAATTGTATCTAACATTTTAACCACTCTTTTTCAAAATTTGAGGAAGTTGGACCATGTAAACCTTAGTGAGGTAGCAAGGAGGTGGAAATGGTGGTTTGTAACTAACATACTTAGCTTATTAAGCATATATAACCATGCCTCTCATTCTCTATTGCACCACTACATTGGTAGTAGCCCATCTTTTTCTTCTCTAGACTCAATAATTTTGAATATTAACATATGATCTAATTGTAATTAGGGATGAAATAAATTGTCCATGAAAAAATTATATGCTCTCAATAACATCATTAGAAGCATAAATGTTAGCAGTACCAAGGAAATAGCCATTGTAGTGAAAGAGGGTCCACATAACCCAATTTTTTCATGATGAACACCATGTAATAATATTTCGTGATAAAGATGGGGATATGAATATAATAACACCCCCAAAAAAACTCTCATGGTAAAAAATCTAGTAAACAACACCTGGCCAAATCATTTTGGCTATATTGTTGACTATAAATCCAATAATTCTAAATTTTTCTAAATAAACAATCTTCATACTGATTAAAAAATAACACATATCCCTTAATATATACTTTTAAGTTCTGTCGATGAGGCCTCATAAAATTTAAGAGTATACAATCATTGATTATCATCAATTTTCATGTTAGTTTTCTCACCATCGATCACTAAAACTGAATAGAAATAATAGAGTATAAGAGATAGTGAATTCAAGCCTTTTGATAGTAGAAAGGTCTAGGAACTAAAGGGTACATCCATGAGAATTATTTTCCAAGTATACAAGACTAAGGTGATATATAATTTATATTTATTATATACATCCCCTCTTCCCACCTCCATACCCCCACCCCTTTAATTTAGTAATAAAATTGTCATTTTAAAGGAAAATAAATGTGTACCTATATGTGTATAACACACATTGTCTTTACATGCATCCAACTTGAGTGCTTTGATGGCGAATTACAAACTAAGAACATGTTACAGTATATAATCATATCATTATAATATGAAATTGAAATTCTTTAAAATGTTTGAAAATAAAGAGCTCAAGGTTAGAAGTACACATGTGTATCAATTTAACCATCTTTCCTTTTATTAATTTGATTTAAAATATGTTTCATTATTAATAAATGAAATTGACATTAATAAAAATGTAAAACATATAAGTACACACACACAACCACACATTTAAATATTGGAGGATAACTTGCCCCCAACCTTAAATAAAAGGTGAGTTTCCACCTAGCAATTAGCATTAACTAAATCATGAAACCAAACCATAATAATAACTAGGTGAGCATGAGTGATCTTAGTAAAATCACATTATAAATATGGTAAGGGTGGATAATTTAATCACCCCATCCTATAAAATTTGTAAGATTATGTTATTTGATAACCTTAACCTTTCTAAAATTAAGATAACTACTATAGTAGATCGACTCAATAACAAATCATAAAAGTCCATACTAGTATATGCTAGTGTTCATAGAATTATTTGAAATCTAAAACTAATTTTTATTTTACAATTTAATGTGCCCTTTACAAGGCATATGCAACTCATATATGTCTCAAGATGAAACCTAGGTATAAAAATGGTACCAATGTATAGAATACTACCACAAATGTGTATCTAAATCATAGAACTATGAATTTGGCTGATTTGAAATTTTTAAGGTGTGGAAGACATGTTCCCATGGCATGCCCCTACTAAAAATTTCAACTAAGAACTTTTATAAGTGTGGAGAACATGCTTCCATAACATGCCCCCACTAAATCTAAAACTATGAACAATGTAGAGGTCATGCCTCTATGACTTCCCTCACTGATGTGTCCCCCCTTTTGAGTTGAGGGGAATTATGAACTGGTAATCACCTTACCTCAAAGGGATAAGATAATTGTATAATCTATGAGTGTATAATGTAGCATATATAATAAACATGTCTAGGTAAATATATCATTAATTTACATAGAATGTGACCACATCAAGTCCTAATATACATGATATAGATCATGTCAATTTACAGATAGTAATAGTACAATCTCAAGATAAATTAAGCCCACATAAACGAGCACTTAAAATAAAATCAAAAGACAATGATACAAGGAGACCTCAAATAAGGGGCATGTTTAAATGCCACACAATTGAAGGGACATGACTTAGTCAAATGTCCACAAGGAAAACAATGACATATTCAAATGTCCATACAATAAGAAATGAGATATTCATATGTTAATTTAAGTGAACAAAGTCACGAGGGGTACAAAAAATGGAGCATATTCAAATTCTCAAACAAGTAATAAAATATAAAGCAAGGAAGGACACTTAAATAAGTACATAAAAGGAAAACATGGAATATAATAAACCAGCATAAACACATAATACTAGTCCTTGAATATATTTGTTACCAAAAAATGTGAAGTACATATCATAACAAGTACATTGTGAAAGTTATAAGCATGGATAAATGCATGTTTAAGTATTTAAGTGCAAACATGATAATTAAAATTATAATATAATAATGTAACTTGAGTGTATCATGATCAAATAATCAGATGCTCTCAACATCCCTATGACATGATTAGAGGGAAGGCACAACATCTAAAAGCACATAGATCATGTGCCTAGGTTTTCCTATGTCACACTCAAAATATGTATGAAACATATGTGTATATATAAAGGAATGATATGCTATGTATCAAAATGAAACTAACAACATAGATGCCAAGGAGTTAAAAAATATGTAAATGCTAAAAATATTTTTCTATTTTTGACCTTTTTAATTTTTTGGTATAATTGAAATATTTGAAATAAAATTTCTATCCTATTATCTCATTCAAAGTATGGTCATAGGTATCTCCCCAAAGGGACCCTAGTGCAATAAAATAGTTTTACTACCAAGGAACATGTATAGATGTAATATTTGACACTATAGGATTTGTGATACTTTGCATATGTATAGTATGACTTTTTGGTTATGAGGAAATAATAGAAGGAATGAGAATTGATATAACCCATTGTTTATTACTCTATCATTTATTGGGAATAGCATAAAAAGGAATATGTTGGGTTGCTCTATATAACTAAATATGTTTTGTAGGAGTAGATCAAGAATTCATAGAATTCATTATGTATATCTGATGAAATGGTGTCTCAAGTAATGGTCAATGGGATTTCTTATTAATTACCCTTTCTTGGAGGGTTAACCTTCGTAGGCTTGATAATTAACTGCCTAGGTATAAATTTCTCTTATTCTAGTGGATACTCATATGAAATTCTAGAAACTATAATTATCCAATTAACATGATTGTATTTAACACATCCATTCACTATAGAAGGTATTATACAAAGTGTATGCATCCAAGGTCATCCCAATGGCATATTAAATACACCTATGTAATACATAATAGAAAATTTTGTAACCATGTGTGTTGGACCCACCTATAAAGTTAAGTCAATCACATAAAGAACCTACTATGAGGTCCCATTGAATGATCTAAATGATTTATTCAAAAGATGTAAATCATCATGTGTATAAACCAAATTTTGAAGTAACGTCATCATGCAAATGTTATCACTTTCAAAATTTTCAATCATAACATTGTGTATAAGCTAGTGATCAAGGTATGCTTGAATGAACAAAAAATGAAGATTTGAGTCATCATTTTCAATCTCATTGTTATTAAAAGTAATATAAGGTCTTTGAATCATATGAGGTGTATGCCATGTATAAGTAGTAATAATCCCATTTAATGGGTACCCATAATGTGATGGAGGAGGATGTGCATCATATGCCATTTTCACTTCTATATCCTTCTAACAGTGATCTTGCAAAGGATTTTTGAATAATTTTTTGTTTCTAGTGATCACTAGGTTATGAACCTAATTATTTTGGAGGATCATCAAATATAATTTTTTAGTGATAAATAACGTCTTGGATATTATGCTTTAATGTAAAACTTTGGTTCATAGAATGCCTAGGGCCTTAGTGATAGTCAAAATAAAAAATTTAATCATATCCTTTAGGTATAAATCAATTCATATCAACCTCTATAGATGAGGGGGAGATATTAGGTTACAATACATAACCTTCAGAAGTAATGGAGATGAAGACTCATGTAAGCATTTAAATTATCTCCTTGATGCATTGGATAATACAAGACAATTAGGTTGTTGTGACACCATATTAACCATAGTATTTGTTTCATTTTTAGGTTCTATGGATTTCACCTTATAACTTGTTAAAAATTGGTATTTGATGTATTTGGTGTGTTTTCTACATAGTTATGTTTTTTTAATGAGCTAAGTTTCATTTCATGATCATGAATAATATGACATAGTCATTGACATATTTGAACATTTTGAAAATAATGGACTTGTATAAGGAGAAAAAAAACTTTGCTTGAAGTTGTCTTGAAATTCATTATCTACCATTGGATTGGTCATTTTAGACAACATTTTCTTGTATCTTACGACATATTCATTGATAGTTTCATTGGTTCCTTATTTGTTCTTCACAATTTCACCATAGGAAACCTTTTCAGTAATATTGATAGAGAAGTGTGCCAAAAATTAATATGCAATAGGTTTGAATGATTTTATTTAGTGGATTGGTAAGTCATAGAACCACCTTAGAACATATTAATTGAGGCTCCTTGGAAATAGTTTAGTAAAAAATTTATCATTAGAGGTGATTTAACTTTTAAGGGATTATGGAATGTTAACCCTAGGTTGTTAATGGGTTTGAGTATAGTAAATTAGATGAAATATATGTAATGAATATAGCCACTAATTTGTATAATAAATGACCTAATATGATATTTTTAAAAATATCAATGAATGATACAAATAAGTACTTAGAAACTAACTGAGATGGATAATCTAGAGGCTAAAAACTGGCATAAAAGTTGATCAAGGTGTTGTGAACAAAACCCAGGTGTCATAAATCCTCTTAGATAGCAGTGTGGTACTTTAGATATCATCACACCATGATAGTGTTTTACTTTTAGTGCTAATGTCTTTGTGTAGGGACTGATGTGAACTTTTGGGAGCAATTGTGTCTAAGTCTGATAGGCTTGTTCCTATTCAAATAAAACTTGATTCACTATTTGTGACATGTTTTGGATTGATTTGTATGTAAACACTAGATCTCCATGTTTTTAGGGTATTTTATAAGTACTAATAGAAAAAGTGTGATGTTAGATGGGTAAGTTGGACATCCTCAACACCCCGACGTGTTGAGAGTTGCCGACAAACCAATACCTCAAGAGGGGATCAATCTCGATGTAGTTCTCCCAACCTAAGTATAAATACAATTGTAAGTTAATGCTAGTATGAGTTTAAATTTGAGTGATTTTAATGAATCTTGAGACTATAAATCTATTTATTTTTAGACAGGGTGGTTATAGATGACTATATGCATATGTAGGGAAGCTTAAGGATCAATAACCTTGATTTTTCACTATTTGTTCTAAGTTTGTTTTTGTGTTTTTCATCTTATTTACATCTAGTGGATAAAGGGATAAAATTCATTTATTTATACTAATTTGGTCTTTGACAAACTATGAAATATGTCTAGGTTGACCCTAGGTATCTTAGGAATTGAAAATATATCTATTAGGGTTGAAATTGGGCAAGGGACACTAACAGTGTACCTTAGTCACTATTGCAATATACTAATGTCCAAATAATTATGCTAGTGTCCAAGTGGTATAACCTAAGGGACTAGGGGCTTGGATCTCTAGGCGAAGGTCAGGGACCAATTTAGGGATGTCTAAGGATGTGTAAGGCTTGGACAAAATCTAGATAAGTGTTGAAAAAGGCCCTCAGATAAGTCTAGAGCTAATTTAGGGATGGGTTGTCTTGAGTGACACTCATTACACTTAAGTGACATGTTATATGACTATAATACCCCACCTTTTATTATATAAATTTATTAAAGTGAAATGACTAGGATAAATGAAAAATAAGTGTACCTAAATATACCTATGAGGTGAAGCCTATGAATCTAGGTATGAGTGTACCAAGCATACTCCATTATGTATCCTATAAATGAAACATGTGAGAATCATTATTTACTTAAGGAATATCAAAATCAAATTTAAAATTAATTAAAGAGATAAGAGAGAGAGAGAGAGAGAGAGAGAGAGAGGGGGGGATCAAATACACCTCATCAGGTACATGAACCAATGTAAAAACATGGTAACATCCTATATGTGGTCATGTAGATAGTGATAAAATGGTGAATAGATTAAAATGAGATAATGGATTTCTTAATCCCCTGTGTGGGTATCTCAATAACTCAATCCATATTGAATCCATCATTGCCTATTAATGTGTAGTATATTCATCTATTATTGAAACTATATGATGTAACTAAAACTATGTGGGATGGCTGTGGGGCCCCTTAGAAACTCAAAAATTTAAAATATCCAAGGTAAATCTTAGGCACTTGAGAATTTATCTCAAGGACTATGAAAAAATGCCAACTATTGTAGATGGAATAAGGCATAAATCTAATGTGAAAACTATTGCAAATGGTGTCTAAAGTATACAACATAGATGTTAGTACTAAAAAGTAAATGTAGAAATATTTGTATGTATGAGAACATCCTATGGGAAATACAATTGTATTATGTTTTTAGGTTGCTAGGATTTGTTACGAAAATCTCTATATTGGTTAGGACTCAACTAAAGGTGATATGGAGAACTATTCTCAACAAGGTAAATTTGGAAGTTACAAACATAGGAATTAATGTTCATATATATTTGAAAATAATGTAATAGAGGGGTTGACATGTATGTGAGTAATAGAATAGTGATTATTAATTTTCATCAAATATATTTCACACAAATTATTGATATAATTGGACCTTGATCTATGAAGGTTTCCTTATAATCCATGGTACTAGATTTTCTATTATGAATTCTAAGTATGTATACTCTTTTATGGTATAATCACAAAGATTTTTATTTTACTATGAATTTTTCCTTTATTATACTTCTCTAATGCATAATTTTTTTATATCTATGATTATTTTTAATTTTACAATGAGCTATTAAAAAATTATAAGTCTCTATGATAAACCTTACATTTATATTCAAAGTCTTGATTAAACCATCATTTAATATTTTCATGTAATTTCACACTCTATCCTAATAATTAACATGTTATGTTGAAACCCAGGAAGTTCACCTAATAATGGTATGGTGAGCATGGATATGTTGTGATCGTTACCAACCCAAAGAGAGATAAATATATGGTTGGAATAGAAAATCACTAAATTCACAAAGAGAGAACGCTAAAGAATTGGGTGTACTCAAAGAGATATTATACAAGAACACATCAAAATTTATGACACTTTCTGGTGAGAATTATGGAGGATGCTAGCTGATTAGTTGGTTCAATTTGAATATCACTATTTTTGACCATGATCAAGTGACACCATTGCATGGACTGAGGGGAAGATATAATATCTATAGAATCTAGAGACAAATTGTTAATCATGAACTATACTGAGAGGGGGCAATGAATCAATATATTATATATCATATTACTTAATGTGATTTCTTTTCTTTAACCACTTAATCACACATTCAATATATGTAATAAAATTAAAACAATAATTTTCACCACATAAGAGAGAGAGAGAGAGAGAGAGAGAGAGAGAGAAACACCATATTTTTACGTGGAAACCCAAAGTGGGAAAAACCACAGAGAACAATCTCAAGTATATGAATGAACACCAACTCAAAATACAAAGTTCACAAGCACCAACTTACAGGAGCACCAACCCATTTGCTGAGCACCAACACAATAACTATTTGTGAGCATAAACCCATAGGAACACCAACCCCTCACAAATATTTGTGAGTACCAACCCATAGGAGCACCAACCCCTCTTGTGTATAAAACACAACTATCTCTCAATGTTGCTTACTCAAAAAATGATAGAACTCTACAATATCTCCTACTTTTCTCTCTTCAAAAATAAATACAAACCATACACTCTCTTGCATATTACAAATGGATTCTCAGCCCTTTATTTATATATTTCCAAATGACCTTGGGCATTCACCCTTTATGACCCTTCAATCCTCATAGAAATGGTGCCAAACTTGCATGACCCTTCATATCCTTGCATTTGAAAATTCATATGGTGACCCTTCATAAGCAAAAGCATCCTTTCTTCTTTTGTCTTTATCTTGGTGACTTTTTATATTCCTTAAAGTGTCCCTTCATGGAAAAATGTGCCATACCTCTTTTGTCTTCACATGGTCACTCTTTGAATTCCTCAAGATGACTCTTCATGAGAAAATGCATCCCATTCTTCTTTCATCTTTTACCCCATGACTATTTGACTTCTCCATGGGCTTTTTTTTTACTTATATGCAACCAAAAATATATTCATTATTATTAAATAAATATTAACACACATTATCCAAGATATGAATATTAAAAACACCATTAAATTCAATAGGGATTTTATCACCAATAATGCTAGACCTTTGACATTAATGACAATATTTCCAACAATCTCCCCCTTTGTCATTGATGGAAACTTCAAATTTAAACTACCACATCCTAAAAATTGAACATACTATCATCTAAAAAACATATAGTAACTCCCTCTTACTATAGCAACCTATAACTATTTCCTACATCTATTTTTGAACATGTACTTGTACCTATTATCTCCCCCTTTGACATCAATGGCAAAGGGCCTACCTAGAGCTAACACTTAGCTCCTCCTCAACTAATGCTAAACCTCAATGGTAGGAAGTAAAATAAATTAATCCCAAAATTCTCTTGTAGATACTCAAATATGTCTTTTGGTAGTGCCTTTATGAAAATATATACAATCTACTCTATAGTACTGATATACTCCATGTTAACCTGTTGATCTACAACCTGCTCTCTCAAGAAGTGATATCTAATGGGAATATTTTTTGTTCTTGAATGCATCACTAGATTATTTGAAATATTTATAACACTTGTGTTATCACAAAAAATAGAAATAGGTTCATCATACTTTACCTTGATATCTTCCAAAGTTTGCTTCATCCAAAGCACTTGAGTACATCACAATACCGTTGCAATATATTCTAATTCAGCTATAGAAAGTGATACTAAATTTTGCTTCTTACTTAGCCATGATACTAAGCTATCACAAAGGAAGAAATCTCCTCCACTTGTACTCTTTCTATCATCCAAGCACCCTACCCAATCTGAATCTATATAAGCAACCAAAGTGAAATCTTTGCCAGTGGGATACCATAATCCATAATCCAATGTCCCCTTGATATATTTGAATATTATCTTCACCAACTGAACATGCCTATTATTTGGAGATGATTGATATCTTGCAACCATACCTACTACATGCATGATGTCTGGCCTCAATGCTGTCAAATATAAAAGACTACCAATCATAGATCTATACAAAGATTGATCTATAATAGGTGAATATTCATCCTTGTTCACCTTATTTATTATACACATTAGTGTGTCAACTACTGCACAATCCTTAAAACCATATTTATTCAATATTTCTTTGGCATATTTACTTTTAGATATGAAAAATCCTTTATCTAACTAAAATATTTGCAATCTTAAGAAAAATGATAATTCTCCAAACATAGACATCTCAAATTTTTTTGCATATTATCAAAAAAATCTTTTGTCATCTTTTCAATATTTCCTCCAAAAATGATATAATTAGTATATACTACAACAATAAATTGATGCTCACCTTTTATTTTGATGTAGAGATTACTATCAACAAATCCTCTCTTGAAACTTTGATCCTACAGGTACTTATCAAGTCTTGCATACCAAGCTCTGGTAGCTTGTTTCAATCCATACATTTTTTTCTTTAATCTGCATACATGGATACTAATATTTGAGAGAATAAATCCCTCAAGCTGCTCAATGTAGACTTCTTCTAGATTCCCATTCAAGAAGGTAGATTTGACATCCATCTAAAACACTTTGAAATTTTTAAACATTGCATATGCAAGAAACATTATAATAGCCTCTAACCTTGCCACTGGTACAAAATTTTCTTCAAAGTATATTCCCTCAATTTGAGTATATCCTTTACATACTAATCTTTATTTATTTCTTGTCACTTCTCCATTTTCATTCAACTTATTAATTTAAACCCATTTTGTTCCTATCACATTCTGATATTTTGGTCTAAGCACTAATTCCTAAGTATCATTATTTTCTATCTGATTTAATTATTCATCTATAGACTTAACCCAATACTTATCATGTCTAGCTTCTAAAAAAGTTCTAAGCTAAATTTTGGATAACAAAGAGAAATTAATTTTATCATATTCACTTACCATCATTCTTCTAGTGTGAATTCCTTCATTTATGTCCTCAATGATTTCACTTTCATTATGATTTCTCTAAACATATTTGGATGGAGTTTGGTGCCCTTTTCTCCTTCTTCTCATCTTTGTCTGATTCTTCAAAACCTTCCTCTTCAATGATTTCAAGAATGTCTACTGGATCACTGATTCTTTGTGTTCCATCTTCTTCTATCCTAACACTTGCACTTTCAATCATTTTTTTGGTTCTTTTGTTATAAAATTTATAAGCTTTAATTTTACAAGAATAACCAATAAATATACCTTCATTTTATTTAGATTCAAACTTACCAAGTTTTTCATTGGTTCTTTTTATAAAGCATTTGCTACCGAAAACTTTGAAATAATCAACTATTACTATTTTGTCTTTCCATATCTCATAAGGAATATTATCACTATTGAATATTAATAATGATCTATTCTAAATATGCACTACTATAGCAACTACCTCTCTCCAATATTTATCTGCTATCTTGGATTCATTTAGCATTGTCCTCACCATCTCCTGAATTGTTCTATTTTTCCATTTAACTACTCTATTTTGTTGTGGAGTTATGGTTGTTGAATAATGTCTCTTAATTCCATGGTCTTCACAAAACTCAATAAATTGATCTGAAATGAATTCTCTTCCTTAATATGATCTTAGACACTTAATCTTCAAATTGGTTTCATTCTCAACTAATGTTTTGAATGCTTTGAAATGTCTGAAAGCTTCTGATTTTTTCTTTAAAAACATTACTTAAGTCATATGTAAAAAATCATCAATACGCAACATGAAATATTTCTCACCTTGAGTATTTTGAGTTCTCATAGGTCCACATCGATTAGTGCGAACAAGCTCTAGCATCTAAGTGGTTGATTACTCTTTTGTTTTGAACCACCTTCTAGCCTGCTTCCTATGTTGACAAGGTTCATAAAGCGTGTCGAATGGCTTTGTAATCTTTGAAATATTTTTGACTACTTATTTTTGTTGATGTTGACAAGATTTTCAAAATTTATGTGCCTCATTCTCCTGTGCCATATCCAAATTTCTTCAATCTGACTCAAACAACATCTTTGACCTTTGATGTATGATAACATATACAAGTTATTGTTTATTCTCTAAGCATCTACAACTAACACATCTAAATATTTTCTTCTAATTTCACAACCTTATACATAAAACTTTAGTGTGTGCCCCTGATCACACATTTGATTTATATTCAAAATATTATTCTTAAGACCTTCTACATAAAAAATATTTTTAGTTTTAGTTATACCTATTGATGATTTAAAATTGCACTTTGTAATACACACCAACAATGGGAAGTTTTAAGATGTGGGACTTGCAACTTGAAAAAACCTCTAGATTTTAGAGAAGCTGGTTCTTCTTTAAATCAAGTGTATAGTGGGAAAAGGGACAGGAATTTTAATAGAAACACAAATTCAAGAAGAAAATCTAACTATGGCAATGTGCCTGAATGTAATTCAACCTTAATCCTAAGCACAATGAAAATATATGTAGGATTCATTTACATTTAAGAGTAAACAAGTGCATGATCAATGTAAAAGATGGAAACAATAGAAATAGAGGCTCACAGTATAGACTACTTTTGAAATGATATAGAAAATGTCAACAAAGGCATAGGGTTCAATCTTCTTATTTGAATTTTTTAGTCACATTAGAGGCACAAAAATATGCACAGTTATATAAACTTTTCAACTCAAGAAAATGAGACAAAAGCAAATGACATTCCTAATCACAGCTCTAGAAAGTCTAAACTCTTGACAACACAGCCTAGACTACTTTTGAAATAACATAGAAAATATCAACAAAGGCATAGGATTCAATCTTCTCATTAATCTTCCAGTCACATAAGAGGCACAAAAACATGCAGAGTTACATAAACCTTCCAACTTAAGAAGATAGAACAAAAGCATATGATATTCCTAGTCATAGCACCAAAAAGTCTAAACTCTTAACAATAATTCTCTCATAAAATTCTCTCTGGTCCCTCTCTGATCTCTACACCCTTATTTATAGCCTTGGATTCACTCTAGATTGTCTACTTGTTCCCAATTTAACAGCCCAACTGAAATCTAACCAACTAGAAGTGTATAATAGAAGATATTTTATAGATTCTGAAATGCTTTGTCTTCTGGCTGTTCATTGGCTCTAACAAATTGTAGGATGCTCCCTTCTCTTAAACACTAGGTAACACTTAGCCAATTTCTTGAAAACCTTCTTATTACTTTAGGAGACACCGAAGGATGACACTTGACATGTTCAGTAACACCTATTGAAGACATGTGGCACTTTCCATGTAACCTATACTCTTTTGTGTCTTTGCTCAGGAGTGTTCTGCCTTTGACATTTGTCACAATCCGCTTCCTCAAAACTTCAAAAGATTTAAAGAAAATAAGACCCACATCATTTCTTACCCGAGTAACTTTAAAGGGGACATAGGGACAGGTGTCAATCTCTGCTTCTTTTATTTGGGGTTACATGGTAGTCTCCACTTCTTTTAGCTACCTTTTTAGAAACCTACAGAAGATGACACATGGTGGTCTCTGCTTCTTTGTTTATACCATAGAACAAAATGGGTCTCATTTCATATTTACATGGACAGCGACACCTGGTGGCTTCTGCTTACTTCAGAAATAACACTTAAGACTCACCATGGTCTTTGTTATATCAATGAAGCAAAAATGAAGATAATTCAGATCGTGACATGTGGTGGCTTCTGCTCTCTTATGCTGAGGTATGTGGCATCTTTTATCACTTTTAAAAAATCAAAATTGAGACCTTCCACGACTGCCACTTGGCACTTTTCACTTGATCTTGATACTTAGCTTGTTAAAACCTTTCACTGAAAAGAGATGAAACGTGGGTGCCAATATGAAAACTGTGGACACTAATACTTGGTGCATTCCACTGAGTCACTATGATATACATGGCACATTTTGACCAACTCATAGAAAATATAAAAGGTTCCTCAGATGATGACACTTGTCAGCTTTCGCTTGATTTCGACACTTAGACAAAAAAATGAATCAAAAGGAAAAAAGAGCCCGCACTCTGTTTTAAAACTTCACCATCTCAAACCAAATTATGTGGGGATAGTGATCTGGATCATGCACTGCTAAAAATCAAAATGAAACATAGAGTATTTTTTACTCTACAATTATTGGTGACCCTAAGGACTTTTGAGCCTGCTCAAAAAGAATCTACAACTCCTGCATGATTTGTAATCGCTAGAAAACATAGTTTTAACTAAAATGTTTGAAATAGATTCCATTTATAGGAATATCTTCAAGTTCACCTTCCATTTTTTCTAGTTCAAATGAATTTTTCTATTTACACGCCCAAATTTTATAAGGGCCAGTCCTATGGGCGAGTCCATAATGCTTCAAACTTAGTGTGTTGAAATGGTTTGGTATTTCTTGCATCCCATTTCAAAACAATTGAGCCTATTTCAAAATGGAGATTTGAAGTCCTTTTATCAAAATAGTCTTTAACTATTTTTTGATGCTTTATCAATGAATCATGTGCTGCATTTCTCTTTTCTTGAACTTCTAGAAGTTCTGCTAATCTAACCTGCATGGGGCCATTTTCTTTAATTTCAATCTGTTTGATCAGCTGGACAGTAGGATTCTCCAAGCTTAGGGGAATTACAGCAGGTTTCCCATATACCAATTCATATGGGGACATTTTGATCACCTGTTTAGGTGTAATTCTATCAGCCCACAGTGCTAAATTAAGCACTTTATGCCATTCCTTGTGATGATCAGCCCCTGTTCTTTTGATGACTCTAATCAGGTTCTTATTAGTTGATTCTGCCAAACCATTACCCTAAGGGTAATAATTAGAATAAGTTTTCAGATATATTCCATGCTTTAATGCAAAGTTAGATACTTCAGACCCCAAAAATGCTTTAGCATTATCTAAAATTATGGTGCGAGGAGCCCCAAAATGAGTAGTGATACTCCCTAAAAAATCTAGGATCACATTTTATGTTGCTTCTTTGAGTGGCACTGCCTCGGTCCATCTGGTGAAATAATCTGTGGCTATTAAGATCCATTTGTGACCCATACTAGATACTGGATTTATCATTCTAATGAATTCAAGACCCCATTGAGGAAAAGGTTCATCCATAATTATAGGGCTAAGAGGCATTGGTGCATTCCTTCTCATTCCCACATAATATTGACAAGATTGACATTTTTTAACCAGCTGATAACAATCTATAAATAATGTAGCCCAGAAATAACCTGCTTCACTTATTTTTATAGCTGTGGTTTTTACAAAAAAATGTCCACCAGATAATCCATGATGCATTTCATGTAGTATTTTCTTAGCCTCCTCTTTTTCTACACATCTTAACAATTTGCCATCATAATTTCTTCTGAAAAGAACCTATTTAATTAAAACAAAATGAATTCCTTGCATCCTATAGTATCTTCTCTTATTTTGAGGGAGTTCTCTTGGGTAAATCCCATTTTTCATAAAATGAATCTTGCTTGTCACCCAAGATTCCTAATCAACTTCTTGTATTCTCAATACAATTTCTTCTTCTGTTCCTAAATTTATCTCTTCAAGTATCATCTTTTGAAGCTCTTGAGTCATATATTGACACAAACCCCTACCTCTAACTAATTTAGTGGGTTTTACTTCTACATCATATTCAAGGATCTTAGTTATCTAATTTTCTCTTTTTTCAATAATTTCACCCTCCATGATGTATTCTCTGACACTTGGATGTGCTACAAGTATCAAAATTTTACTTCCTGATATTATATGCCTGAACTTTTTAAGAGCTTTTACCATATCATATGCTTTTTTTTCTACAAAGTTATATCTGGTTTCATATTTTCTAAGAGTCCTTGAGAAAAAGGCTATTGGATGCTCTCCCTCCTGTTTATCATCCTTCTGTGTTAGAACAACAGCAATATTGAGCTCTCCTCCATATACATACATTACAAAAGGCTTAGAAAAATTTAGGTTTCTAAGTACTGGAGCTATTGAGATAGCTTTCTTGACCTCTTCAAAGGCTTGCCTTCCTTCTTTAGTCCACTTGAAAATTAGGTCTTTTTTAAGCAAAAGTGTCACTAGTCTTACTAAGCCTACAAAGTCAGATATGAACCGACTGACGAAATTAATCTTTCTCAAGAAAGATTGAATTGCTTTTTTATTGACTGGAAGAGGTAAGTTCATTATAGCTGCCACTCTTTCTGGGTCTATGGAAACTCCTTCTTTAGATATTATATGTCCCAATAATTTTCCTTAAGGGACAGCAAAGATACATTTCTTAAGATTCAAGGTTATTCCAAATTCTTGAGATTTTTTAAACACTTCTAAATGATCAAAATGATCTGTAGCATTCTTTGAAAAAATAGTAAGATCATCAAGATAAATCAGGATGATTTTATTTATCACTTCCCTGAATGAAACATATATATATATATATATATATATAAAGTGGCTCAAGCATTTGATAGGGCAAATGGCATCTTAGCATATGCAAATGTTCCCCATTTGGTAGTAAAATCAGTCTTGTATTGGTCTTCTTTAGCCAACCAAATCTGATTGTATCCAGAGAAACCATCTAACAAAGAGAATCTCTCTGATCCAGCCACAGTTTGTAGAATCTATTCCATGGAGGGCAAGGGGTAGTGATCCTTCAAAGATGCTTTGTTTAGATATCTAAAATCTACACAAAATCTTATATCACCATTCTTTTTCCTAACTGGTACTAGATTTGATACCTAGGTTGAGTGTTTAATTGGAAAAATTATTTTAGAATCTAAAAGTTTATGTAACTCATCCACCATTAGAGGCTCAATCCTTGGATTCACTAGCCTCTATTTCTATTTGATAGGCTTAGATCCTTCAGTCAGTTCTATTGTGTGCTGAATGATTTCTCTATTATATCCATGAAGATCTTCATATCTCCAGGCTATGACTCTGTCATATTTTTTGCATAATTCAATTAGCCTTTCCTTTTCTCTTTGAGTTGCAAAATTTCCAACTTTTAATTTTCTCCCTTCACTCACCTCTATTTTAGAATAATCTGCTTTGTTTTCTTGGAACCTTTTCTTCTCCAGACTTACATCTTCTGGGTCAAAAAGGCTCTCTAAAGTGATTAAACCTTTGGGAAGCTTATTATTATTTAATTGCATAATTTGATCTCCATATGCTTCTTCAATCTTTGGTTGCAATTGATCAGCAAATTCCCCTGATTGTTGCAAGAATGAGAGTACTTAAAAATCATTCTCAAATACTTGTCAATTCTCCTCATTATCTGGGATAGTTGGCCTTACTATAACCTTTACTAACTCATTGTTAACTAATAGGCTAGTTGCTGGATCAAACTGCGAACCAATCTGTGCCATCCTATCAGCTTCAAAATTTTGAACCCTGGGAACTACTTCAATATTAAAAGCTTCAAAATATTCTATTAAGTCCCAAATTTTGTGCTTATAGGATTTCATCTTGACATTCTTTGCTATTGCCTTTTCTCTAATTTGCTTTACTACTAATTATGAATCTCTTTTTACTATTAGATTCTTTATTCCCTTTTTCTTGGTTAATAGGAGCCCATGTACTAAAGATTCATACTCAACATCATTATTAGTACAAGAAAATTGAAAATGGATAACTCTTAAAATTTTCTCACCACTTGGAGCAGTAAGACAAATTCCTACTCCAACACCATTTTTACTTCTAGCCCTATCAAAATTTAAAATCCAAATTTCTAAATCTTTTTTGGATCCTTGAGTAGTTGGGGTTTCTTCCCTTGAAACATTTGGGATTTCATGGTCTTCATAAAAAATAGCATAAGTGTCCAAACTAGTAGAATTATAATTTTCATACGGGTCAGTATGTGTCATAGCTAACAACTATTTATTTTCTTTTTCCTGATTATGCTTAGTCCAGTCACCTATCTTAGTAAAATAGAAGGAATCTAGTTTGGATTTTCTTACCTCTAATGCATTTTTCACTAAGGTTATTGTCTGTAGATGAATTGTATCTTTGAGCTTTCTTTCATCAGTAGGTCCTTCAGTATATTTGGGCATTGCTTGATTTTGAAGAGCTTCTTGTAATAGTGTCCTTTGTTCAGGAATAGCTAGTATATCCTAGATTGATACTTGTGTTGGGGTCATTTTCAGTTGATCAACCACATTCATTGATCCCAAAGTTTAAATTCTTGGAAGATTAGGATATCTTGTCTTTCCTTGAACTTGTTTAAAAATTTCTTGATTCTGCACTGGCTGAAGCATTTCTTGTCTAACAGCTATGTGTTGATGATATTGAAATGAAGGATTCCCCATATCTTCATTGTTTGCAACTTTAGGCTGTTCCAGCATTCTTCTCTTTGATCTAGTATAGTAGTCTGATTGCACCACTAGTTTATTGGAAACAGAAGCTTCATTCAAAAATACTTATTCTTCATCTTCAACCCATGAGAACAAAGCATATTTCAGGACTATTTCTTCCTCTTGTTGCAAATACATCCCTTGCATCTAAGCCATTAAGATTTAATTTTGCATATTAGAAGACTAGTAGGCTTGATTGTCACTTGAACTTACAAACTGACCATCCATTCTTCTTTGCTCTGCCACTTTTTTTTGTATATTACCCATAGGACAATCTCTAGGTGTATGAGCATTATTGCAAGGGAAACACCAGACACTAGTGTTATCCACATAGTTATTTTAACCTAGAACAATCTCCCTATTTGAATTGGGAGGAATAGTCTGTGAGGGTGTGGGGACTACAACCAATTGGTTTGCTGACTGATGGTTAGTTTGTCTTGGAGGACCCTAATATTGGTTTAGCTGAGATGAAAATCTATTTCCTTGATAGCCTTGATATGGAGGCTTAGGGAAAGTATTCTGCTATCTTTTTATATTGATCATCTCATTAGAAAATGTCCTTAGGATACTCTTGATATCATCTAGCTCAGATGACTGAGTGGGGGA
The DNA here is from genome assembly GCA_037957365.1 of Torreya grandis. Taxonomy (NCBI): domain Eukaryota; kingdom Viridiplantae; phylum Streptophyta; class Pinopsida; order Cupressales; family Taxaceae; genus Torreya; species Torreya grandis. The sequence goes on from JARHVA010000207.1 coordinate 373,285, forward strand.
AATTTATTTAGCAGGTGGTTGAGGATATGTGTACATAGACATAGGTGGGGCTATAGATTTAGGATCTTCTTGAGATAATGGTAAGGAAATTTCTAGGAACATGGGCATGGGAGGCCTTGAGGGTAACTTTCTAGCATCTATCAAATTATTCTCAGCTCTAACTGCATAGTCATAAACCTCAAGCAAAGTGTGTCTTCCAAGTGACTGAATCATAATAGATATATCTGAATTCAAAGCCTTAAGATAAAATACTATAGCCATACCTGGTAATGGTCTAGCTGTAGTAGGGATTCTTTTCCAAGTCTTTTGAAATCTAGAATTGAATTCAGTCATGGCTTCTTGTGGTGCCTTTTGAATGGTAATTAATTGCTATAACAAAGAAGACTTATCACCCTTCTCTTCAAATCTTTTTTAAAAAATATCTCCAAGATGATCCCATGTAGATATGGTATTTGGGGTCAAAGACTGATACCATTATAGAGCCTTCCCTTTAAAAGAAGCTACTAATAATCTTATGGCCACATTTTGTTGTGTGATAACATGTATAGCATAGACATCTAATACATCCTAAAGATGTTCCTCAGGTGTTTTAAAGTCTTTCCCACTGAATTTGGGCAAAGCTTTTAGGGCATTCACTGGGATAGGGTCCCAAGTGGCTGGTGGTATTTGGAGAATCAAGGGACTACCAGTGTTCCCGCTTGCATAATTTCTTAGGGGTATAGGGGCTCCCACAGTTGCTCTTGGTATTGGTACAAACTGGTTGACTCTTCTTCTTGGACTAGTTACCAAAGGTGGGAAAAGAATACCTAGATTTGTAGCAAATTGTGATCTAGTTACTGGTCCACAGCTATGACTCCTCGTAGCTCTCTGGTTCATACGATCTTGAAAGAAACTTCAATATTGGTCCCACCAGGCATACCAAAAATTGTTGATGATTTAAAATTGTGCTTTGTAATAAACACCAACGATGGGAAGTTTTAAGATGTGGAACTTTTGACTTGAAACAACCTCCAAATTTTAGAGAAGTTGGTTCTTCTTTAAATCAAGTGTATACTGAGAAAAGGGACAAGAATTTTAACAAAAACACAAATGCAAGAAAGAAAATCTAAATATGGTGATGAACCTGAATGTAATTCAACCTTAATCCTGAGCATAGTGAAAATATATGTAGGATTCATTTACATTTAAGAGCAAACAAGTGCATGATCAATGTAAAAGATGGAAACAATAGAAACAGAGGCTCACAGCATAGACTACTTTTGCAATGATACAGAAAATGTCAACAAAGGCAAAGGGTTCAATCTTCTTATTTGAATTTTCCAGTCACATAAGAGGCACAAAAACACACATAATTATATAAACTTTTCAACTCAATAAAATGAGACAAAAGCAAATGACATTCCTAATCACAGCTCTAGAAAGTCTAAACTCTTGACAACACAGCCTAGACTACTTTTGCAATAACATAGAAAATATCAACAAAGGCATAGGATTCAATCTTCTCATTAATCTTCCAGCCACATAAGAGGCATAGAAACATGCATAGTTACATAAACCTTCCAACTTAAGAAGATAGAATAAAAGCATATGATATTCCTAATCACAGCTCCAGAAAGTCTAAACTCTTAACAATAATTCTCTCATAAAATTTTCTCTAGTCCCTCTCTAATCTCTACACCCTTATTTATATCCTTGGAATCACTCTAGATTGTCTACTTGTTCCCAATCTAATGACCCAACTAAAATCTAACCAAATTGGAAGTATCTAATAGAAAATATTTTATAGATTCTAAAATGCTTTGTCTTCTGGCAGTTTATTGGCTCTAACAAATTGCAAGATGCTCCCTTCTCTTAAATGCTAGGTAACACTTAGCCAATTTCTTGAAAACCTTCTTATTACTTTAGAAGACACTAGAGAATGACACTTGACATGTTCTGCAGAACCTATCAAAGACACGCAGCACTTTCCGCATAACTTATACTCTTTTGTGTCTTTGCTTAGGAGTGTTTTGCCTTTGACACTTGTCGCAATCCGCTTCCTCAAAAATTCAAAAGCTTTAAATAAAATAAGACCCAAAACATTTCTTACCTAAGTAACTTTAAAGGGGACACAGAGATAGGTGTCAATCTTCACTTCTTTTATTTGGGGTTACATGGTAGTCTCCACTTCTTTTAGCTACCTTTTTAGAAACCTAAAAAAGATGACACGTGATGGTCTCCACTTATTTTTTTATACCATAGAAACAAATGGGTCTCATTTCATATTTACACAGACAGTGACACCTAGCGGCTTCCACTTACTTTAGAAACAACACTTAAGACCCACCACGGACTTTGCTATATCAGTGAAGCAAAAATAAAGATAATTCAGATCGCAACACGTGGTGGCTTCCACTCTCTTATGTTGAATTACATGGCATCTTTCATCACTTTTATAAAATCAAAATTGAGACCTTTCATGACTACCACTTGGTGCTTTCCACTTGATCCTGATACTTAGCTTGTTAAAACCTTTCACTGAAAAGAGATGAAATGCGGGTGCTGATATGAAAATTATGGATGCTATCACTTGGCACATTCTGCTAAGTCACTATGATATACATGGCACATTCTGACCAACTCATAGAAAATATAAAATTTTCCTTGGATGATGACACTTGTCAGCTTTTGCTTGATTTTGACACTTAGACAAAAAATGAATCAAAAGGAAAAAAGAGCCCGTGCTCTATTTTAAAACTTCACCGTCTCAAACCAAATTATACGAGGATAGCGATCTGGATCATGCAATGCTGAAAATTATAATGAAACATAGAGTATTTTTTACTCTACACTACCATTATCCAAACTTAGTGTAGATTTTCCAATAATTTTGGTAGTAGTATTGTCTCTAAATTTCACTATGCCACCATTAATCTTATTCAAGGTTATGAACTTGATCTGGTCTCCTATCATGTGCCTAAAACATCAAGTGTCAATAAACCATGGGTTTTATTCATTTCTTTCATGCAAAGCTATCTACACCAACATAGATTTTTAGGTTGTTTCTTTTGCCATGAACCTGTCTGAACTTTCTTATTGATGAATGGAGCGTTGAAACTTTAATCCTTCTCGACTGACTCGAATACACTTCTATAATACCAAGTTGTATGTCTGAATTTGTTGCATTTGTACCATATTATGGCTTCTTCATTAAAGCCTAATAGAGGAGCAAAAGAGTTGTGGCTTCTGCTTGACTCTGCATGACTTTCCTTCTCCTTATTTTTAAAACTATTAGCTCTTTTTTGACATTCTAATTTCTTATGACCATATCCATTACAATAAAAATAGTATCCATAAAAATAGGACCTATTTGTTTATCTCTGACCTAATTTACTTTTGTAGCTATGTTCCCTCTAGCCTTCTTTGTTTGATATGTCCTTTGTATTCTTAACTTCTTCCCTTTTTATTTCTTATTTTGTAAGAGCTTCAGCATAACTCTTTCTTTCTTCCTTGTATGTGAAAGTAGTGACCTCCTCTTTCTCTTTTTCAAATCCAATACCTATCTTATCTCACATTGATCTTTGATTTTCTAATATCTTATTCAACATATTAATGTTATTCTTAAATTTTGAATCATTTGTTGTTTTATCATTAATTGCTTTATTTATTTTCTCAATATCTACTTTTAAAGAAGCAATTTCAATAACATACCTTTCACATTATTTACTTATTATTTTCAACTGTGCCATTAGATATTCTTCATTACTCTTGGCTTTTTCAAAGTGTTCTTGTAGATCTTCAATTATTTCCTTTGACTCTTTTTCATTTTCTTGATATGGAGCTTTAATCTTTGATTCTTCTTTTCAAGAGCTTTTAACTCTTCGAAGGCACAAATGAGTTCTCTTTCTAGATACACTTTAGCTTCATCCTATTCTTTTTCTTGATTATCTATACTTTTGCTTTTGGAGGCATCTTCATGTTTGGCCATGAATAGAATATCTTCTTCTTTTGAGTCACTGACTCCACTATCTTCTACTGAGCTAGGATCTTTAGAATACAAACTCTTATTCTCAAATCCCTTCTTGAATTTGGCTTTGAAATTCTTGTATGTAGACTTTCCTTCTTCATTGTCATCATTACCCTTATTTGGGCATTTAGCTACAAAATTTCCAATCTTTCCATAATTAAAACATTTAAAATTTAATTTTTCTTGATATTTACCTGTGCCCTTTTTCAGCTTGTGAATGAATAGAGATCCACTATCATCTTCATCATCACTAGAACTATCACTTGATTCTTGAATCTTAGCCTTCTCTTTCTGTGATGTCTTGAAAGCATATTCTCTCTTTGAGGGTTTATCTTGTTCAGTTCGCATCTCATATATCGTAAGAATACCATGAATCTCATCCATCTTTAGCTTGACTAAATTCTTCATCTCTTCAATTGCCAAAATTTTTGCATCATATCTCAATGGTAGAGATCTCAAAACATTTTGAACCATAGTTGATTCTTTTAAATTTTCTCCAAGACCTTGAATTTGAGTAACTATTTGATCAACCCACAAAAGATAACTTGCTATATTTTCTTCCTCTTCCATCTTCAAACTCTCAAACTATCTTCTGAAATTCTGAAGCTTAGCTTACTGAACCTTGCCATCACCTTTGTAAATATTCTCAAATTTTACCCAAGTTTCATGAGAAAATTTACATTGCATAATTTTAACAAATTTTGATTCATATAAACCACATAAAATATCATTTAAAGCTTTAGGATTATTTTCACTTGCCTTCTTTTCTATTGGAGTAGTTACAAGTGTATGTGGCTCTTCATATTCCTCCACCACTACTTTCCATATGTCAAATCCAAGGGCCATCAAATAAGTCTTCATTTTTATGCTCCAAAACACATAATTCATCTCATCAAACAAAGCTACCTTATTTGTAGAAAATATTTCATGTGATCTAGCCATCATGCTTTCTCGATCTACCTTCAAATTGTAAAACTATTTTGAAAGGAACCTAATCTGATACCAATTGTTAAGCATGAAATATACTAATAGGGGGAGTGAATTATTATATTATATATCTTATTACTTAATCTAATTTATTTTCTTTTACCATTTAATCACACATTCAATATATGCAATAAAATTGAAACAATAATTTGTACCACACAAGAGAGAGAGAGAGAGAGAGAGAGAATAGATTTTTACATGGAAACTCAAAGTGGTAAAAACCATGGAAAACAATCTCAAGTATATGAATGATCACAAACTCAAAATATAAAGTTTGTAAGCACCAACTTATAGGAACACCAACCCCTTTTCCGAACACTAACACAATAACTATTTGTGAGCACCAACCCATAGGAGCACCAACGCCTTACAAAGATTTGTGAGCACCAAACCATAGGAGCACTAACCCCTCTTGTGTATAAAACACAAATATCTCTTAATGTTGTTTACTCAAAAAATTATATAACTTTACAATATCTCTTATTTTTCTCTCTTTGAAAATAAATACAAACCATGCACTCTCTTTCATATTACAAATGGCTTCTCAAACCTTTATTTATAGTTTTCCAAATGACCTTTGGCATTCACCCTTTGTGACCCTTCAATCCTCATGGAAAATGGTGCCAAACTTACATAACCATTTGTATCCTTGCATTTGAAAAGTCATATGGTGATCCTTCATAAGGAAAAGTGTCATTTCCTCTATTATCTTTATCTTAGTGACTTTTATTATTCCTTATAGTGTCCCTTCATGTAAAAATGTGCCATACCTCTTTTGTCTTCACATGGTGATTCTTAGAATTCTTCAAGATGACTCTTCATGAGAAAAGGTTTCCCATTCTTATTTCATCTTTTACCCCATGAATCTTTGACTTCTCCGTGGGCCCTCTTTTAACTTATATGCAACCAAAAATATATTCATTAATATTAAATAAATATTGACACACATTATCCAAGATATGAATATTAAAAACACCATTAAATGCAATGGGGCCTTTATCACCAATAATGTTAGACCTTTGACATTGATGACAATATTTCCAACAAAATTGGACTCGTGCAATCAATCATTGGATAACTTCCACTTTTTATGGATATAAAAATGAGTTTGTAGTGTAAGGATACTTATCCTTTGATGTATTAAAGGACCTATTTCTAAAAGGAATTAGAGGAAACTTTTTACAATGAATCCTAACATTGATCAAAATGTTGGCTATAGAAAAGGCTATGGTGCCCACTCCTGCTAATATGGAGTATTCACTTTAGTCACATGGGGTTGTGTGTGAGATAAGTGAGAATGAATCAAATATAAAAAGATAGACCTTGAACTTGAGTTTAAAATGGAGAATCTAGAGGAAAAGGATCAAAAAAAGTATTTGGAATTAGAAAGATAGTTATGACAACATAGGATATGGAATAAATAGAGTGTGTTTTAGGAAAATAGGAATAGAAGGAGGATCAATAGTATCATTTATGATTTGGATGAGAGGAAATGATACAAAGGGTATAGTGAAGAAAAACAAAGCAAGGAGCCTAGGACAAGTAGAGATAGAACACAAAGAATCAATGAGGATTTAACATGGATGAAAGAGGAAGTTAGTAGTATAGAATTATAATAGATGGGTAAAGTTCATAGTTTCCAAAAATATTATCCCAAAAAGAAAATCAAGGATTAACTTATAGTTTTAGACATAGTACAGGTTCAAGTTTTGAGATATACATATTTGGAGGTAAGGATCATTTCCCAAGGAAGCACACATCCCTTGAGACCATATTTTTTCAAAATTATAGTAATTATTATAGAAATTTAGATGATGACACTTAGAATGGACCAATCATACAATAATTTCATAAAACAACCCTAAAATTATAGAAGGTTTCATATCATGAAGTTGCACATAGTTTCTCAGATCGATAGAAGAAGAACATAACAACATTGCTTTCTACAAAGATAGATCCTCTAATTATTGTAAAAGCTAAGGATTTCATTAAAAAACTTCAAATATTATAAAAATAATAAGGAGATGATAGAGATATAGCTACAAATACCACATCCACAAAATTAAAGGAGACATCATAACCACCACCAAATCAAGAGCCACCTCAAAGTACATATAACTCTCCAAAATCACAACCATCCTTGACACTAGTTGGAACCCAATCAACTATGATACCTATAATAAACCCCATTATGATACCTCAATTGGGTGATTTTACACACTTGGATACCTATGATGGGTTTGCAAACCCTAAATAGTACTTACCTATGACATGAAATGGTAGGCAAAAGCAAACACCGATTACAATATAAAGAAGTTTGAATTGGTCAGTGATTTTTGTGGACATGCACTTGAGTTCATATTTAATAAAAATATAGAGATATCATCCCTAGATCACATTAATAATTGACTCATCACATAATTAAAGGTTAAGAAGATTTTCAACCAAATAATCTAGGATTTGAAATAGATCCAATAAGTACCTCACAAGACCATTGGTGACTACGATCGTAGATTATTTGACATCACAAAGTATAATTTTTTTTAGAGGATAAAGATAAATATACTTGTTTTTTAGAGGTTTTAAGATCAAGGATTAGATTTACCATGGCCTAAATTTAGTTTGGAGATAAAGCATATGCAAGAGCCACTGAGATTCAAGTGGATCAGATTGAAGAGTATGGAGATGCAATCATGATATCATCCAAGGTATAAATTACCTTCCAAACTATCTTGAGTAGATTGGATCAGTTTCAATGAAGTGTTGAGAGACACAAGTCAGATATATGGTTTATAGAGTGCAGATAATAAGGGCATCATAGAAATGAATGCCCTTAGGTTAAGATGAAGTTCTATGAGATATGTAGAGTGGTAGGGAATGAAACCTCACAATGTCACTTTTTAAAATAATACATTAAAATCCCATACAATATGTATTGTAAATTCCATAATTCACTTACACATGATGACAAGGTTTATCATGAACTATAGGAACTAAAGGAGGATATCATTAAGAATGTATTCATGGTTACTATGTAGAAAGCCATAGTTGCACCTAACCCATTAAGCACCATAGAATAATCCTAACCCATTAATCATCATACCAGGTTAGAATCCATCGATGACACCTTGGGTCCCTAAAGCACAACAATAACCATAGCCACTGGCAAGTATCATACCTTATGTACATAACTAAAATATCACCTCACATAACTTACCATAGTAAACTATGACCTACTCATACCAAGAACCATAAAATCCTACAATTATTCAAGTTCAATAGTGAAAATGGGCCCCAAAACCACAACAACCACAAGTGGATAGATTCAATGAATATCCATAGCAACAAGGATGGAATGGATCACATAATACTATAAGTTTTAGGTAATAAAAACATCAAGGTGGATGGGGATTTTAGGGGAACAAAGGAGGATATAAAGGAGGATATCAAGGTGGTGCATAGTGAGGACAATGGAATAATAGGTATTGGCCACATGTTCATTGTTATCTCTATGGAAAACTAAACCATGTGCAGATAAAATTCCCTATAAATCCCTAGAATCAACCTTAATACACATACTAAAGGGTGACAAAGTAAAATAATATAGAATACTACCTTATCTTAGAAAGATAACAAATGGAGAGAACTATTATAACTGTTAACATGATCCATGTGCAGCTAAGGTAGGATTCCACATTATATGAAGTAACTAGATAATATAATACAAAATAAGGGTTACCTACATTAGAAATGCCAAAAGAATTGGGTATTAAAAAGACACGAACATGTTGATATCCTAAGCCTACTACTAAAAAAGGCCTTATGCAAGAAACTACATAGATTTTGAATATAATCTAGTAGAAAGGGACAAATTAAGGGGATGATGTAAATATTAACACAGAGATGTATGAGAAGATAATGTGTATACTAATAAAGGATGGGGTCATCACTACATTGATAGATTTAATGAAAATCCTCAGTATGTTATGCAATAACATATATCGCAAAACATCGTGAACCTAATCCATGACCTACTAGAATGTGCACATAAAGGCCAACAACAAATGAATAAGTTAGTTTGGTTTGTAAAGACCAAGATATCTTGGGACATTGATGTGAGGAAGGACATAGAGATAGTTGGATATGACATACCCTATGTTGTATTATAATTGGATGCACTATAAATATGATCCCCATATCCACTTGAAAATCCTTGGGAAGACATGCATTGAGCTATAATCCTTTCACACTTAGCATTGTGGAATATGGAAGGGTTAAACCTATTAGTCATCTAGAGGATGTAGAAATCAAATGCATAGAACTCAGTCTACAAGTGATTTCAAAGTAATCAATATGAAGACATATGAGACTCACTACCCTATGCTAATAAGGAAGAAGTGGGCCTATGATGGATGTATGACTATCAACACTATCATAAATTAGTTAGAGTCTCATCAAGATGATAGGATAATTGTCATTCCTTTGAACATGACTAAATCTAGGCCTCATATCATCCCAAAAGAGCTAGAAACACCTTATGTTGGTGTCAATTCCAATTGGATGAAGGTCATGTTTGAAGACAAGTAGAAGGATTTATGAGTAATAGAGTATAATTTCCTCTAAAAAACACTATTCTATAGACTCAAATTCTCAGTATAGAACAACTCTTGGGAAAGATGGGGATAAATACTTTGTGTATCCCTTAGAAGGTTGAGGAGGATGTGTAATCAATTATGGAAATATATCCTACACAATCTAATATATATTTTATATATCAAATAGGTCATACTGAGTAGGACTACATAGAACCAAATCCAGAGGGTCTTCTACCATGGGATAGAGGTTCTTAAATAATTGCTGACTTGGACGCCCATATACTCAACTAGGTGAAATAAGATCATGAGTTTTGACCTTTTATGAATAGTCTTTATGACTGAGTGAGAAATACCCTAGTATTTTATTATGGAGGTTGTTGGCAAGTTCATTATATGGTTTCAATAGTATGTGCTAGATGTGAACTAGAAGGTTAGCACGCTCAACTATGTGATGAAGGGAATTATTATGAACTAGTGGGTCATCCATAAGGATGCATAATTAACATGGGAATAAGTGTGCATCTTATTAGTAGCTCAATTCCATATACTAAAAACTATAAAAAGAGACTAGCCTATCTATCAAGAGGGAAAATGCTTAGAATTGCATGTGTATAAGTGTATTGATGTATAGATATAAGAGGGTATCAATCCTAATTACTAGCCACATAGTTTCATCTATGCCCTAGGTGTTTTACCTAAAACATGGTACATCCATCAAGAGCAAAGAAGAGAAACACAACATTTGACATAGGTCTAATCCAATTTCATTCAAACATTCATCTTTAAGAGTTACAATCATTAGGTACAAGTGGATTTACAAAATATTACAACTTGTTTGCTTCACAAAAGAGTTGAAGGCTTACCATAATCATGGGAACCTACTTCACATGAATTCACAAAGAAAATTTTGACATAGATCCTATAGATTAAATAAATTGGCCAAGGTGAGTCCCAACCATGGATTTAGCCATACCATAAGATACAAGAGGAGGATGTGAAGTTCTATAGGATGGAAAATGAGGACTACATAGATATATGGGATCTGTTTAAGCTAAAGAGAGAGTTGAAGCCTCTGCCATAACTAGTCATAGAGGAAATAGAAGCGGAAAAGTTGTAAAATATATAGTTTCTAGAAGGTAAAGGAGAATAGATACTCTACGACTTCACTCCTAAAGAATAATGCAAGATGTATCAGGATCCATTAAAGGAACACATATCATATATTGGCATAGAAGATAGACCTAAAATGGGGCATGTCAGAGATTATTAGATGCAGAATATATCTCAGAGGTTTTACAGTTACTTTGAGACTATCAAGATGTATTTCTTACAACTTTCATAGAGTCAAAGGTGTTAATCCTTATTTGGGGGATATTCAAAAAGAGTTAAAGTACACATGGCCAATAAAAAAGAGATAGTATAGGTTGAACCCAAACATGAAAATAAAATTGAAAGATGAAATTGATCACATGTTGGAAGTAGGCATTATCTTCTCGATTGAGAAAGATGACTTGATTAGCCCCATGGTGGTAAATCCAAAGAAGACTAGGGAGATATGCATCTATGGAGATTACCACATCCTCAATGATGCTTGTGTCAATGATCCATTTCTCATTCCCTTCATGGATGAAGTTTTAGAGGTTATCACAGGGCATGAAGTATTCTTGTTCACTAATAGATTCAACAGTAACCATTACATACCCATCATAGAAGAGGACATGACCAAAACCACATTTACAATAGAATGAGGTTCATTTGATTACAATATCATGCCATTTAGACTTTAAAATGGACCTACAGTGTTTTCTAGAGTTGTGTTGATTGTGTTTAAGGATTTCATCCATGACTTCTTGGAAGTGTACTTGGATGACTGGGCAATGTTTTCTTTATTTAGGGAAAATTTATCAAAACTTAGGTTAATGTGAGATAGATTTAGATCACTGTGAATAGCACTAAATCTGAATAAATATTTTTTTTCATGCCTTTTATTATTTTATTGGGTCATGTAGTGTGTAGTAAAGGAATTTTGATAGACTAGGCTAAGATCATATTCATTATGGGTATTATACCACCCAACACTTCAATAGAAGTGAGATTCTTTCTATACACATAGGTTAATACCATAAATTCATCAAGGGGTATGTTGTTATATCATCCCATTTGGAGAAGCTATTATGAAAAGGATTCTAATTTATCTAGATAGAGGAATGTCAAGTTGCATGTGTTGATTTAAAGTAGAGACTAGTGACTACTCTAATCCTAGTTTTCTTCAATTTGAGTAAACCTTTTCATGTGTATGTGGATGCTTCAAGGGTTATATTTGGGTTAGTACTCATACATCTAAGAGAAGGAGGATTGGATCATCTAATCCATTTCAAAATTATAAAGTTGTCATTTATATAAAAGAACTATATGACAACTAAGTGGGAGGTCTTGGTGATAGTGTTCTCACTATAGAATTTTAGGTAATAATTATTGGCCACACCATTTGAACTAATCACTAATCATCAAACTCTATGATACCTAGTGAACAAATCAATGTTGGGAGGATGAATATCATGATAGATAATGATTTTCTAGGAATTTTAATTCAAGATTAACATCAAACTTGGTAAGAATAATGTCATCCCAGACCATCTCAGCTAGCTAACTAATAGTGAGGAACCTGAGAAACAATAAGATGAGTCATTAGATACACACCTATTCAGGATGACTATGATTCTATACTAACTATAAGAGATTGCATAGTTTCTAGAATAGGGGACATTCTTGTAACACTATATAGAGAGAGATAAGAAACAATTGATCATCAGAGATCTTTCATATAGTATTGTAAATGGATTTCTATACTACTTAGGTAAAGATGAAGTGATATGTAGGGTGGTACTAGATCATAAGCATGCAAATATTATATATTAAGTACATCAAGATTTATAGGAGCTCACTTTCAAGGAGATGGAATTTTGAGGAAAATCTTACAAAGTGGAATTTGGTGGCCCTATCTATTTCAAGATGTGCAGAGAGTTTCATAGTAGTGTGATGTATGCCAGAGTATGGTTAAGCCACACCAATAGGATGAGATGACTTTACATCCCTTATTATTACATCATCCATTTGAATAGTGGGGCATTAAATTCATAAGACCAATAAATCCTCGAAGTAAATGTAGCAATATAAGGTACATCATCATTGTGATAGATTACTTTACCAAATGGGTAGAAGCTATTATGAATCTAAGTTATTATGTGAAGGAAATGACCAAGTTCCTATATGATAACATCATCACCAAGTTTGCCTACCCTCTTAAATTGGTAAGTGATAGAGGAACTCACTTTACAAATAAGACCATTAAGGCCCTTATGGACAAGTTCATGATATCGCATCTTAAAATCACCACTTATCATCCATAGTAAAATAGCCAAGTTGAAGTTGTGAACAAGTTGATAGGTAAGATGCTTACTAAGATCTATGATGCAAAGCAAGATGACTAGGATGATAGGATTTTATTATTCTTGTGGGCTTACCACACACATTATAAATATGCAATAATTTTTACACAATTCCATCTCATCTATGGGTTAGAAGTTGTGATGCCTATGGAATATTTGCTTCCCAATATTTAATTCACAAATGTGTTATGAATGGGAGATCATGAGTCGATGACTAATAGGTTGATGGATATAGTAGTATGGGCCTAGGAGATCAAAAATCCTAGCTAGAAGGTATGACATGATAAAAATATATGAAAAAAGGACTTCTAAGTAAATCAACTTGTTCTTTTATTTGATAGCAAGTTAAAAACTTTCCCAAGAAAGCCTAACATTAGATGGAAGGGAACCTACATCATACATGAACTTTTGAAGCCTAAAATAGTGATCCTATGAGATTTGAAAGGAAATATCTTACCAAGATGGGTAAATGGTTATAGGTTAAAGTCTTATCATCCATTAATCTAGTATAATATAGAATAAAGGTGATATATCACACCAAGTAGATGTTAGTTATGCTTTCAAGCATTTATTTCAATATAGTTTGGGTTTGGGTTTTTTTTCCAATACATTAGGAAATATAAGTATGTGTGTATAGAGGTACATGATAAGAGGAATACATGATTAATTATAAGGTTCCATTGTTATAGATACATTAAATAAGTTGACCAAATGAGTACAACATATAGACATCAACTAAATCTAGGAAGACACGTGCATCTGAATCTTAAGTAGATAGTAGAGTTTAATAGTAAATCTATTACAATGAATGATTAGGATGGGGGAGATTGACAAATTTATTGTAAAATTAATGGTTTAGTATCAAAAATAAAATAGTAATGTATGACCAAATCTTAGTTAAAGTGATGGGTCTAAAAGCATCAACCACTGCCATAAACAAATGTCACGTCAGTAAAATGAATGCCACATCAGTAAGAAAGTATCCACTTCATTCAAAGCTCCTGTGTGAAGGATTAAGTGACAACATATATAATTAATAAATCAAAGCATTTAAGGTGGTGTGAGAAGCTATAAACCTAGCACTCAAGTAGTTAAATTCATATTCACTACTAAGTATATGAAAGTGTTATAACATTTCCAAGCAATTTTTACTCTCAATTGAATCTTGACTTCACACATCCAAGGAAATTATTTTAGCATCAAAGTAAACACCACACAATGGTTGGATTTTATCAATCCAAAATCATCAAGGGATTCACAGAAACATAAAAAGAGGAAATGGGAATCAGTGTGGCATTACACCAAACACTCTTCACAGACCTAGATGGATATGAGTTTATTCATAATGTAAAGTTGTAAATGTTTGTGCTTGATGTAGTTGAAGGGGCACAACTAGAAACATTTTCATATCCATATAGACTTTGTAACATATATATGGAGTAGTTGATCTAATTACCTAATTTTGTGCAAATTGGTAATGTAATGGAGGTATTGATAGGTCACTACAATGAGGTAAATATTTCTCTTTCCTAAGATATAACCATTCACATTAATACTATTACAATGGCAAGGGTAATAGGAATGCTTATTAGGGGGATATCCATCACTCATTACAAATCCATAATGCCACCCATCATTCTAGAGATATAATAAAAGTAATCTCATAGCTCATGAGGAATTCCAATGGAGGACATTAAAGATGTGTCAGAGCACATTCTAGTAGAATGCATTTCCCACATATTTTGGTAGATAATCAAGGATACCAAACACTATAAAATGGGTCATTGATATTACCCATTGAATGATCCACTGAAATGAGGGCTTCAACTAGACTAAATTCTTAGTTAGTAAACTTACTTCAAACATTGATATAGTATTAGATATGATGAAGAAAACTTTCTAGTACCAATTTTTGGTATTGCTATTAGTTTTTACACAATGGAAGTCACCTAAGGGAAATTTTCATCCTAACATTGATTACTAGATGTATGTGCATTTTAAGAATCTCACCTAGACTTGAGAGAGCACCTATTTTGGGCATCAATCTAAGTTCACCAAATGGTGAAATGAGTTGGTGGAGGTAATCATAGCCAACCCTACATACCACCCTACATCATGTAGTATTTGGGACAACATGCAATTAATATGAAAATGCTAAAGGAAATTACCATCATAATTCATGAACCACCTAAGGTAATGGGTCCACCACTCCCATATTTTCTTGACATGCATATGGCATAGAACAAATTTGCTAAATATAGATCCATTGTATCAATGTGATAAAATCCATTACATAAGGTACCACTACCTCTTTTAGCCCTTACATATATAGCTACACAACCTTCAATGATAGCCACACCAATCAGAGATACAGGGAAGTGCAAGGTGTCTGAAGGTAGTAGATCTCCATCTCATCCAAGGTATAAGAATCATATTTAGATCACCTATTTGGATGACCCAATAATCCCCAAAATAGTTAGGCTCTACAACTTGCCACATATGGGTACTGATGAACAAAGGGTCTATAGGATGATGATGGTCAATATGGCAAGAGGCCTCTATGATAAGGAATAAAAAATAATAGTTTTTATATAGATTAATGCACACCATCCAAGTGAAAAAAAAAATTCTCAAAAATATATGGATTGAATTACCCCTTACCTTGCTTCTATCATCATTGACATAGTGACTGAAGAAGCCAAATTATAGCACATTTGATAAATGTTCAAGACATGAAGATCCACTATGATCCCATCACATTCATCCCCCTAGTATAACAATTCTGGTGTAGGTAGACTCCATGCATCTATTGATAATCTAGGGAAGATACCTCAACTATTCCTATGCACACCATGGGAGATCCTATGATGGGAGAAAAATAATTGAAGGAAGTTAACACACCAAAACCCACAATATTCCTAGTTCAAAAGCGGCAAGTTTTTTGGGCCAAGGTGCAAATGACTATCCATAGCTCCTCACCATCACACTCCAAGTAGGTCAAGAGTGACACATATGAAGTATTAATTTAATATCATATTATGAAATAATATCAAGCTACATGTGATGAAGAACAAAGAGTAGCTAAGCATTATGTGCACCAAGAATAAAAGTGTAGGGCTAAGGCTAAGTCTAAATGGCAGGTGGAGAAGGAAAAATAGGAATAGGTGGAATCCCAACACTAAGACAATGAAGTAGAGGCTTGTAAGCAAGTTGAGGATGTTGAGGCACTTAGACAACAATAAGAGGAGGAAGAAAAGAAGAAAATACAATAAGAAGTCATAGCTTTAGAACAAGCTAAACAATCATAACAAGTAGTCGAACAATAGTGCACAGATGCTAAATTGGAAGAAGAATGCATATAGAAGGAAGAATATAAATAACAATAGAAGATCAAGTTTTCACAATAATAATTTTAGTAATAGGCTGACATCTAAGAATCATAATATAATTCAAAAGAAGAAGAGACATCCAAGAAATAATAAGAAGATGTTGATAATAAATCACATGAAGAAGCTACCATGAAGGCACAAGAAGATGTTACAAAGTAGACATAAGAGGATGATACGAAGAAGAGCATTAAGGAAGCATGATCATCTATTATAAAGGAATAATTTGTGAAAACTTTGTCTAGTTCTAGTGCATTTCATCCTTACTAAGATCCACCCTAAACATAGGTGGGAGGCTTTATGAGTGCCTCATAAGATGATAGTGCTTCATCCAACGTATCTAACATTTGGCTATGGGATGTGCTGGTGGACTCTACATGGTTCACCATTTTTTCATTACCCATATCTCCATTGAGGAAAACACCTACGATTACATCAGTTGCATGACTCACCTTAAATCCCACCACAATGGAAGCAACCTTGGATGTTTCTTAGCTACCATTATCCAAACAGCTTAAAAGTACCATTACATGCTAAGAGTATATTTTGTAGAAGGAATTTGCATTAGAGAAGAAATTAAAGTATCTTGAGGATACAAATTTTGCAGTCATGAAGTAGATGTACATTTCTTGGAAAACCATCAAATATGCTTATCCTAAACTCTACACACAACTAATTATGGATCCTTTTCTCTCAAATAAGGACTATCTTACTCTACTAGTGAATAAGCTCGCCACCAATTGGTATACATTAAATGAAGTGACCATCATCCATAAAAGAATTACTCCATTGTATACCAACTACTACATGGTCTTATGGATGATAATATAGAATGGCATGGAGTTTTTCATTTCATCTAAGATGAGATGGTATAAAAATGATCATGTGGAAACAATGTGTCGTGCACATGACCCCAATTATGATATCTTTGCATATGGATTCTAGACTAAGTTTTGGTAATATATGTCTACATATATTTGAATCTAAAATAAGAGTGATCATGTTGCACATGTTTCCCCTAGTTTAAGAAAACCTAGTATGATTTTATGCAAAATTGAGCATAAACTAATCAAATATCATAAAGTGTGCCTAAAATTGTGTAAATATAGATTGTAATTAATGTGTTCTTAAGTAAAATCTATTTTTTATTATTTCTAGGAATCCTAGATAGTAATATGGTTACTTGGATAATATTACACCATGTTAGTGTCCTCCGTATAATGCTAATATCCTTTTGGGATTTTTTTATGCAAACTGAAACTAATTTATGGTTGACTATTTTCCACTATGTTTTCCTGATTCTAAGCTATATAATTCAATGTCTGTATGATAAAAACTATAATCTTATTACACTCAAATGGCCTAATCTCTTTGAAAAACCCCTATGAATTCTTCCTCTTTTGATGGGAATTGTACCTATGAAATAATTGTCCTCAAAAGAAAAGCTCTACATGATGTGCATTAGGCTGAAAAACATATATGATATATACGTAATAAATCTACATAATATATATAAATGACATTAGAATGTAAAATCTAATCATAAGTTGGTAATTTACGATATATATTAGATATATCATTCACAAGGTTTCCAAGATATATATAACAATGTAAACATTTGTATGAACTACATATTCTAAGAACAATCTACATAAACTACATGGGGGAATGGGGCATGATGTCCATCAATGAATTTAAGGAATAAGGGGAAATTCATGAGAGAAAACATGGGATTTCAAATTGAGTGTAAGTGTAAAAAATAAGAGACAAGTGTCATGGTCATGGTCATGATGTAGACATGAAATATTACATACAACACACATGACACACACAAAGTAAGCCAACAGGCCAAAATACAAGGGACATGGG
Source organism: Torreya grandis (assembly GCA_037957365.1). NCBI lineage: Eukaryota > Viridiplantae > Streptophyta > Pinopsida > Cupressales > Taxaceae > Torreya > Torreya grandis. The sequence goes on from JARHVA010000207.1 coordinate 391,577, forward strand.
CACATGTCACTAAATCTAAGAAAGCAATACATACAAGGACATGTTTAAATGTCCACATACATAAACAATAATAAATATTTGTTTATATCCACATGGAATAACATGTTTAAATGTTCACATACATAATCAAGAAATCACACACAAGGACATGGGCACATGTCAAAATCATATATAGAATGAAAGGAATTGGTGTAGATCTATGGAACAATGTCATATTCAAATTCCCTAAAATAGATGTAGAAGTGAATAGACACAATCAAATCTAAGCTAGGAAATCTATAAATTAAATTATGCATGAAAATGTGTTACAAATCCATATAAAATCAAAGTTGTACATGAGCTAAGTCTATAGAAGTAGTAGTCGGTAAAAAGTCTGAGTAGTATAGGATGATCAATATAAAGATATAAAAAATGATAAATCTATGTTATAGAGTTAATAAATATGTAACTTGGCAAAGTAGAATCTATGTATGTGATGCCCCCAATGGGTGAATGTATCAATGTTTAATCTATCTAGATGTGTATGTGCCCCCAGTGGGTAGATAGTGGAAAATATAAATCTATGAATTGGACCTAAGTCTTGTAAGAATCTGTGAGCACTTGAAAAGAACAAGTGAAGCATGTATGTATGATAAAACTACTATACTAACATAGCTAGAATATGTACTACTTGATAAGTGTATAAAGAATTTAAACATGGATATGCAAATGAACTAGATGTTAATATTTTGAAAGCAATATTTGAATTTTTTTTGTATTTTGAACATATTATATTGTATTTTGTTTTCTAAGTATATAATTTATGTACAAGCTATCATGAATATTAAATTATATGCAAGGACTAAGTTAAGAGAAGATGAATACTAGTAATGTGTGAGTAAATATGAGTATGTACAAATGCAAAGTAGTGCATGTAGAGACCTAAGAGCACATATAAAGGATTTGGATAGTCAAATGGTAGATCTGATGGGAGATCATCTAATTTTGGATATTAAATCTACCCAAACTCAAATAAATCATCATCATTGTGATCATCATACCATGATGTCAATAAAAGTATAGCCTTATCCATGGTGTTAGTCTAGATTATGTGCATTTTAATGACATGTTTCTCTACTATGTGATAAGCCTCCCATGCAGTCCTAAGGTAAACCACATTGGATTATGTGTATTTATGTGAAACCTATGGTTCTCATTTGTGCCATCATGTAGAATGTGAACTATATATCCCTCATGATTTAATGTCAAACATTTTTCTATCTAATCAACTGAGGCAGCCATTACCTATAACCTGTACTATCAAGTTTAACTTGTATGTGAATGCATTTGCTTATGATAAAAATAAGTGTGTTGACCACCTTAGGGCCACATGTAACTAGTAATGTGATATATCCCAAAGAGTCCTAGAAATGTATAACATGTAGCTCAATATCCTAATGTCTAATGTGCTATAAAAATTCCAAAATGTAAGTATTGGGATCAAAATCCTCTTCAATAAGAATGTTAGGGATGTATTTGTCCTTGATAAAAACCTAAATAATCAATGTATCATTCCTTGAATGTTTGTGTCAGAGAAGAGTCTATCATAGTGACTATACTTGTGGAGGTAGAGGATGTATAATCTAAATAGTGCCCTAAGCCATTAATATTATATTAAGTAATCTATGGTGAACTATGGTTAATGCCATTAATCTTCTATCAAGTAATATTTGTAACATCTATTATGGTTTATCTTGTGTACTACCTACCTATATCCAAATAATTAGGTCAATATCCATATATGTGACCTTATGTATTGAATGTATAAAAGAATTTCCCTCTAACTACAAGTGGGTGTCTTGGCTTGTCTCTATGTAATTATGAACTAGTGGTGATGCATGTGCAATTGAAGGCATAAGTGTCTTAAAATCATCTCTATACTCATTAGATCCTACTGGTGTGAATTTCAATCCAAATAAATAATCATAAATTCCTATAGGTATTGGATCATCTTCTGAGGTGGCTTAGGAATATGTATATGATTTTTTTATGTATACTTCCTCTGAATTAACAAACAATGGTAACTATGTTGTGAGAATCCCATCATCTATTTTGGGCTAGGATAATTTTTCTATATGAGTGTCTTTCAAATTTATAGGATAAGGTAATCATGTTGTAATATGATCTAGAATGAGTGTAGGAATAGTGGTGTTATATTCCCCAACCTCGTATGTACGCATCTAATCTAAAATAATCTTATGAGGTGGGGACTCTATGAGAACATGAGGTGCCCCATCTGAGGATATACTTGAGTTGGTAGACTATGTGCCTCTGTAATATCTAAATGGTTGGTTATCAATTGAGTAAGTGTATAAGTATCTGTCATATATAAAATTGACATATCTATGCAAGCTAGATGGTAGTCCTCCGTGGCATGTATCCAAGGTCTCCCAAGTAATAAATTATAATGAAAATGATTATTCATCACTTGAAACTATGTGGATAGGGATTTTGGCCCAAATATAATAGTTAATGTAATAGTAGCCAATGCTTGTCAAAGAATGCCATCAAAACCTCTAATGTTATTATATGTATTTTAAATGGATGCTATGTCATCCCCCATATTCTATATAAATGTGAGGTTTCACATGTTAAGTTCTAAACCAATGTCAATTAAAAATCATGTAATAGTGGTGGTTTTGATTTATACTTGAATGAAGAGTGGGAGATTTTGATCAATAATTAACTATGAGGGCAAATCCTCATTGGAAAATATATATAAAAACCTCAATATCCTTGATAGTGTTCATGACAAATGCAAAATAATATGGGTCTATATCATGAGGCAAAGACGTATGATTGAATGTCTAAAAAAAGAATATCTTTGAAAATATTTGCATTTTTTATTAATTCCAATATAAAAATCTCAATTGGTGTATTCATCAATTGATCCATAATATCATATGCTCTGTGTAGGAGATCACTGGTATTATTTTTGGGATGAAGAGGGATTGTTGGATTATGTTATTCATGTATAGGGTGAGGAGGTGGATCTAAAGCTACATTACCTATCATTTTTGAATCATTTTTATTCTTACTAGGCTTCACCTTATATGGAGGCTTACTAAAAGTCTTAGTATTTGAATCTGATCTTGTTGTGTTCTTTAATTTTCCCATGGAGAGAATATTTACTTCCCATTATTTCATTGCATGACAAATATATATGAATGATGGAAACTTATTGAATAGGATATATTCATACAATGTTGGTAAAAAACTCTTCTTGAATATGTCTTGGAGTTCTCTATATACCATGGGGTTAGTCATCTTAGCTAATATTGTTTATATCACAAGACATGTTTAGAAATTTGCTCATTATATTTTTGTTTAAGTTATGTAACATGAGCATAAAAAACCTTATCACTAATGTTGATTAAAAAGTGTGCCAAAAACATATCTTCTAAGGGGTTGAATGTTGTCATGTACTAATTAGGAATATCATACAACCATTGTAATACATAGTCCTTTAAAATATGAGGGAACAACTTATTAAGGATCTAATTATTAGACACATTTTAAAAACATGATACATGGAAATCTTTTATATGGTGCTCTGGGTCACCTTTACCATCATAAAAATTAATCTTGGATACCATAAATCTGGATGGTAAAGGTTTTACCATAATATGTTGTGCCAAAGGTGCATATAAAATAACATGAGAATATAATGCATGAGATGGTCTAGTGGCACCCTGTTGAATATGTAACGCCTTGGCCTTGATATCATGTATCCCATTCATAATGGATTGTACATATGGAGAGTAGGAACTAACCATAGGAGGTGTTTTCATTATTGAAGGTTGATGAGTTGGAATATGTTGTTGTAAAAGTTTAGTTGCCCTCATAGTAGGTTTAATACTATTGTCATATGGGGGTTATAAGATTGACTTTTCTGAAGCTCTTCATGGATAATATGAATGAGGTCATCTTTCATATTTTAATGTTTATTAATGAAAGCTTACAATTGTCTCTAATCGATCTCATCTAATCGGTTATTAAATTTTTCCATTGTAGGTTTGAAAGTGGGGAAAATAAAATATTGTATATTTTAAAACTTTTAAGAAATTTAATCTATTAAAGATTCATAAAATAAACTAATAAATCATATTTTATATTTTATAATTAATTTCTAAGCATAGAAAACATAAGGATACAAACCCTAAGAGCATTTACGTCTAGGGTTTGGGTAGTATTCAAAGTAAGTCAGGTTCAACAAATGATTTAACTTTTAAGGGATTATGGAATGTCAACCCTAGGTTTTTAATGAATTTTAATAAAATAAATTAGGGGATATATATACAATAAATATTTCCATTAATTTATATAAGAATTGACTGTTGGCGTAGATAAGTGTAAAAATATCACAAAATTACATTGTAAATAATATATTTGATAAAATATTAAGGTGTATTGTTTTGGGATAATGAATTACAAGGAGATTAAAATATTTATAAGCTTTTATGAGTGATTATGAGATGCAACCAATTCCCATCCCATGAACCAATTTACCCAAACAAATTTATTTAATTATTTACAAACTAACAAAGTAAATAATTAAAACTACTTTGCATCATATGACCCAACAAAATCCCACTTGATCCAAAGGGATATATAAAATGAAAGAACATGATCAATGAATTTGAAGTCATAAAAAAAAATCTATCACAATTATAATTGGTGTACTACATATCTTGGTACCGATCAAAACTGATGCCACTTCATACTAAAGCCCACCCCTGTGAGTTGTGGTGTAAAAGGTTGATGAACATAATCAAGGTCTTCTCATCCTCTGTGATCATTATACCATAATATAGTAGAACATAATCAAGGCTTATCCAAATATATAGACACACATAAGGTCCCACATAATAACCTATCCAAATGACAACCCATACTCTATATGGCACATCTTCTTGATGCCCAACAAATGTTGATGATATTTGATCAATGTTGTTGGTACTAGCAACCCTTATCAACTCATACTATCATTGATTATTGATCAAACCCAAACCAATGATAAATATTCTCCCCATATCAGGCAAGAGGTGAGAATCCATACATCAAGAGAAAAAACAACTATGTTGGCTCCATGTCATGAATATTAGATATAGAAAGCCAAAAATGGAGTTAAAAAGTAGGAACACAAGCCAAACTTTGCCATTCAAGCATTAAACCCAAAATTCAAGTGAATAACTAATTGGAGAGGGTAATTATCCTCTAGCCTCCAATGGATGCTCCAACCTCTAGTGTGACATTTACACTATGTCAATCATAGGGATCTTAGGGCCTATAAAGGATGATATTATCTCTGAGAGCACAAGCATTAGGTGTCATTGTGGAAATTATTATTTGTAAGGTGTTTTTTCCACCAATAATACACCTTTACACATCATTAAATACATTTGTCTTAAAAACCATATATGTGGAAGCTTCAAAATAGCATTATATCATTCAAGTTTGGAACCCTTTAGAGAAATGTTAATCTAACCCAAATTTATTTGATTTTACGAAAGGAAAAACAAGATTTTGACCATTTAAAAACCTTTACCATACTCAAATTTTCCATGTGGAACCTAAAAGCTTTAAAAAATAAATGTGATAATTCTAATTTTTGCATTACCCTATAGTGGATTTTATTGTACCATTTTTGTTTACTTTACATACATGATATTTTAGATCTATGTAGTAAAGCCAACAAAATGTCAAGTTAAAACCCTACTACAAAATTTTTAGAAACTATCAGGCTACATAAAGTGTTGTACAAGATACTATATAAGTGTTAATGCCTTTGCATGAAGTGTTACACTTATATAAATGGGTTTACAGGAGATTTCACTTCTACATATGGATATGTTATATTTGAATAACCATCATTATAGTAACTTATCATGGTGGTGTAGGTCTTGTCACAGATTCTTAAACCAACATAGGAATGTATGTATCAAACAATAAAGGAATTGAGTGGGAGATATAATTATTTAACTTATAGATAATATTTACCATTGTCCCTCAAAAAAATTATAGCATAGAAAGTAGATATCAAGAGATACCTCTACAAATAAGCTTAATATTTCCCAATAGGTTTCACCATGAAACTCATGGCCACCATACAAGAGTAATAATGAATCACAAAATACAATTTTAAGTAGAACTGCATACTATTTGATGCCTTTAATGTACATAAAATCTAATCTTTTGTATGTCTTCTTAGCAAATGTAGTTGAAAAAATATATTCAATGTATGTTTTTGTGTAAATATTATCCATATTATCTCTTTCCTTCCATTTTTAAATTCATATCTTCTGTAGTCATGTAAAATTTAAAATTGGTAACTTAAGAGTGGCTTGTGACACCCAAACCATAGGTCCCTCTTTCTTGCTCTCATGACCCACATAGGCATCTTTTTACTGATTCCTAGTCATTCATAGCCTTCCAAAATTGATCCGAGCTAGGTCAAACCCCTCTTTACATGACTAATCCATTCCCCTAGGCCCCTTTAGCTCAGGACAATAGCACCACACTTAGACTATAGCATCAATGCCACTCCTATCTACTTTTAGCACTCCTATCCAAGTGTATTTTTGGCCCCAATGGTCAGTTCCTTCCAGTTCCCCATCCTTATCCTTATTGACCTAACATGAGTACATTCTACCCATGACCAATAGATCCCTATTAAATCAAATTCAAATATCATTTATAAAGGGTTGTAAAATATCACTAAGAAAGTAAGAATACAAGCAAGACTACTCAAAAAATCCTATTCACTACATACAACCCATAAATACACTTGAAATATTATTTCAATCCTTATACCAATCCCTATCCACCTAGAACACATCCATTTTAGCATTTTTCATATTCATACACTCAATTTCACAAAGCACATCAAGTGGAAGAACTACATATGGCTTGATCCCTCTTCAGAGTATTAGTATGTAGGAAGTGTGCCCACACAAGGGATGTGGATACACGTTCAGTGAATCTTACACACACTAACCCCCCCTCTCTCTCAAAATTTTTCAAAACATAATGGAGTATAGGTTTTGAAGAAAAACTCTTCTCTACATAGAACTCTATAGACTTCTATCTATCTAAACTTAGACAGGGTCACATAGACCTAGTGAAAAAAACCTAAAAAGTATAGATCCTCAAGAAAATAGTGGCAAAAGGTGGACTATATCTCTATTTCCACTCCTTTCCACTTTTATTGATCCTATCCAATCATAAAATTAAGGTTAGATCTTAGGTTTTGATAGTGTCTTAGTCCTATACAGTGAATATAAGACCATGTTTTAGTCGTATCAATCAGTTTATAGCTAAGTCTTATTTTCCAACTCTTATTACTATTTTTAAAAAGGTCAAAATTATAATCTAATTTACACAAATTAGTAGATTAATCATTTCATATTTATTTACTAATTTCCTATTCCAAACCCTTAACTAAATTATGAATAATACACCAATATTCCCAAAAAAGTTAAATCAACTTCTTTCTTTTATTTCCATGACTTTGATACCATTGTTGACCTAGATAAATGGAAAAATATCACATACATTGTAAATAAAATATTTGACAAAATATTAATTTTTATTGTTTTAATATAATGAATTATAAGGAGAGTAAAAGATTTATAAGATTTTTTAAGTGGTTATGGGATGTAACCAATTCCCATCTCATGAATAAACTAATCCAAACAAATTTATTTAATTAATTTACAAATTAACAAAATAAATAATTAAAACTAGTTTGTATCATATGACCCAACATTGACCTAATATGATATTTCTAAAAATACCAATGAATAACACATATAATTACTTATCTTGAAAATAACTGAGATAGATGATTTGGAGGTTGAAAATTGGCATAGAAGTGTATTAGGGTGTCATGAAAAAAACCTAGGTATCACAGATACTCCTAGAAAATATTGTGGTACCTTGGATTGTACTACACCATGCTAGTGTCTTTGTGTATAGACTGATGTGAACTTCTAAGTACAACTGTGTCTAAGTTTGATAGGCCTGTTACTATGTAGAGGAAAGCAAATTCATTATATGCGACTTATTTAGGACTGATTTATATTCAAAACCTAGATATCCATGTTGTTAGGGTATGTTAGAAGCATAAACAACAAATGTGTGATGTTAGTTGGTTAGGATGGACATCCTTAACACCTTGTCATTTTTATAGTTACCTAAAGACCATTACCTCGAGAGGGGATAAATCCTAATGTAGTTTTCCCAATCTAAGTGTTGGTACAAGTGCAAGTGAATGATAATATGAGTGTCAACTTAGTGATTTAAATGAGTCTTAAAACTAGATATTTGGATATTTTGATCTTAGGGTGGTTGTACATGACTGTATGTAAAATTAAGGAAAAAATAAATATTAATAACCTTGATTTTACACTACTTATTCCAAGCTTATTTGTGTATTTTTCATATGATTTCCATCTAGTGGATAAAGGGGTAAAATTCATATATTTATACTAATCTGGTGCTTGTATAAAGTGTGAAATTGATCTAAAAAAACCCTAGGTGTCTTAATAACTAAATATATATATTAGGGTTGAAATTAGGTAAGGGACACTTACACTGTACCTTGGTCACTAACACGATGTGCTAGTGTTCAGGTGGTAGAACCTAAAGAACTAGGGGTCCAGATCCCTAGGTGAAAGTCTAGTAGTGATTTTGGGATGTCAAGGTATGGATAAGACCTATAAAAAGTTGTATAAGCATTGAAAGAGGCCTTAAGATAGGTATAGATATAAAATAGGGATGGGTTGTCTCAAGTGACACTCATTGCACTCAAGTGACATTTCATATGACTATAGGAGGCATAATCAAGGCATGCCACATAAAATTATTATATATCTTTTTCAAGATCACCCATGTCATCATAATATGTGAACTTAGTCAACAAACCTAGCTAGAAAGGGGTGATAAAATATTTCAAGTGCAAGAAGATTATGCAACACCTCTTGTGAAATAATAACATAAGGTAATTTCATAGAATTATGTTCAATATATGTAACCTTGGCTTATGAAAATCTTAAAGTTTTTCAAATGTCTTTCACATATTTTTAGTTAAGGTTTGAATCTTGATAAGTCACCAAAGGATGTGTGCCCATATTTTGAGTGGATATAGGTATTAAAATTGGTAATTGGGTTGAATTATTAATGTTACCTATGTAAGATTTAGTAATTTTAGTTTCAGGGAACAAAGGTGTAAACACATATCTCATGCCCCCATTATAAGTATGGAGTGGTGATGTGCTCATGGGGATGGTTATTGGTATATGTGGATGACCTATGGCTCTAATAGCATAATCAATAGATGGACCTAATTATTCATTTATGCTTTTTTCATTTTTAGTTTTTAATATGGTCCTTAGAATCTCATCAAGATCATCTAAATTTTGATAGAGATGGTGTCAAAACATAGAAAGAGTTTTTACTTTCTCTTGGTCTATTTGTTCATGTTCATGATTTTCATTACATTCATCATTTTCATGCTTAGAATTTATTTATATGATAACTTCTTCAGTATGTGGTTTATTTTCCTTATAAACATATTCATTAGGTATAGGATTTGCTACTTCATTATTTTGAGCCATCTTATGTTGACAAGGAGGAAGTTCTAAGTGTTTGATAAAAAACACTAGATAATCTAAGGCTACGCCTAAGTTACATACAAATGATAGAGGAAAGATGAGAAAATACAATAATGAAAAACCTCATAAGGCTAAAACCCCTAGGATAAGCTAGAGTTTGTATAAAGTGACAAGTTTACCAAATGTTTAACCCTAAAATGAGATGAATCAATATAATATAGTGTTAAGAATATATAAATGAATAAGCAAAAGGGTGATAAAAAAATACATAGTAGGCTAATTAATTTTAAACTTAGATAAATGATATTCTAAATTTAAATGTTGAGATATGCTAAAATAGTAAGTACAACTATTAATTTATATTGTAATAAATGAAAAATAAGACTACTACTTGGTCTATTATACACATGAAAATTTGATGTGGAATAAGATAGAAGTAGACTAGATATATATTCTAGATCAATTGTTATAACCTAAAAAATTTCACTCCTTGGCATCAGATGTTTGTGTCAGATTTAGATAGTTACATCGATGCACCTATCTAACTTGGATGTACTTATTTATTATGGAATATTTATTGGATTTAAATGCGACCATGTGGAAACTTCTAGGTTTTCTATCCCCTTTACTCTAGTGTACTCATTTATTGATCATAGTTTTTCACTCATTATCAAATGATCAAACCCTATTTCTTCATCTTCATAGCGACTATAGGAAAATTGGGTTAGTGGGCTCATGATACTGAGATAACCCCAAAGACCCCTATGTCAATGGTCAATGCCTACATACCCACTACTTTAAAGAGGGCCTTAGAATGATGTAATTATACCCTAATGTGTTGGATTGTGTTTGCACAAGGGTGCAATATTTGGAAGGAAATTACATATAGTGACCTAGCTCATAACATCAAAAATATAACTCATGGGATATTTCTTTAGTACTTCAGACCTTTAGATTGTTTATGTTTATGATTTATATTAAAATATGAAATAATATGGAAGTTTTTATCACTTGAATACTTGATTGAATGATTTTGTTAATTTTCCTTATGAGAAGTATGAATTTTCTAGGTGATGTATGAATGAGGAGTGATCATGCATAGATAATATCTTTTTGGGAAATATCTCACATTAAATCACTTAGTCTAATCATAATTACATGTTAAAAGTATAAATTTTATGACTTTATGGAACTTGACACCTATATTTTGGAAAAATACCCATGTCAATTTAAGTGTATAGTTAGGACATAAGTGTCTAGGAAGATGGGAAACATATACAAGTCCAAAACTTGTAGAGGATGATAATTAGTTTTATATAATTTTGAGCAACATATAATACTTGGTCATCATAACAACATATGATCAAATTAATAGATAATCAATATGCATAATATATATTGGATGCAAGATTTCAATAATAGGAAGGTCTATGAACTAAAGGGTACAACTATGAGAATTACTATCCAAGTATACAATATTGAGGTGTTGTATAATTCATATTTATTATCTACAATGAGACATTATTTTACCTATTTGTATATCAATAGTATCTTCAGAGTCTTCATACAATTCAACCTCAATACATATAAATTTTTATTGTCTAGCAACTTAAAATATGGCTTGATCAAACCTTATAAATCACTATAATGGTTTACAATAAAAAAAATTAGAATAATATCATACAATAAAAAAATGATAGGTGAAAACACATAAAAAATATATAAGTAAGAATGTAATTTGAACCAAAGACATAAATGCACAAACCATGCTTAAACATTATGATAATAAGAATTGTATAAAAATTAGGTATTTAAGTAGTGCCCTTGCTTTGATTTGCATGTATTTGATACATATGTACCTAAAAATAAAAATAAAAGAGAATTGGATACCTTCATACTAATTATTGACTAGGTTACACCCACACTAAGTCATCAACAAATTGAATGTACTTAAATGTAAACATAATTACTAACACGTATAAAATGTCATGGTGAAATTGATAGTCACTATATAATGAAAAAAATAAATTTGAAAATAAATAAGGAAATGAATACACCTAGAATTATATGAACCATGCTATCATGCTTGGGTACTAACACTGAAAAGAGAAATCTAGATAATGACTAGTTTCGAAGAAAACTATGAAACCTAAAGAATTTTGAGCTAAAACTTTAAAAATAAAGGCTTTTAGAGTGAATCTCCAAAACTTAAGTCCAGTTATTAAAGAGGGATTAATGAAATCTAGTGCTCCTTAGTAAAATCACAACCTCTTAAAATTTTATTCTTGGTGTTTAATATTTAAATAGGTTCCCACATTTTGAGGTGAGAAGTGTGTAATTTTTATTTCATGTCTCTATCTCAAAATAAATAGTAATTCATCACATGTTATCCTAAAAAATAAATAAATCTATTAATATATTTGAAAGAACATTATAAACGCATATATGTAACTATATAAATATATCATCATGTAAATCTCAATAAAATATATGACTTATTGGAGAATGAGACAATTGAATATGAGGGAAAATAATATGCCCCACTATAATAAAGATGAGAGGAAAATAATATGTCTATGTACAATAATATCTAATATATTCCATCATGTAAAGTTCATTGATCTCCTTAATACCCATATACAAATATAGTATAAGAAATGGAATAGTAATTGAGGTTCAAAGGATATGCCTTGGTAATACCTAAAGAAGAGTAATAAATATGTCTCCATACTATAAGAGGATTCCCCAATATATATAAGATAAGCAAATTTACATATAAAATGTGATATTGACAAATCACTATATGTAGGGAGGACAATGTTTCATTTTTATATAATCAATGAAGGATCAATATCCACATGGGTGTATTTGTATATGTACACATAAAATAATATAAATTAAATTCATATAGTATATAAATGGGTTTTATTACCATATATGAAATTAAATGGTGGTAATAGTCCTATGATGTGTAATTATGATGTCTCAAAGGTCATAAGTAATGTTGATCTAGGAGAAAATTATTCCCCCATGATGAACAATAGTGTGTTCATAACATGATTGATGTGAAATAAGTGTGATAATATGGATTCCATGATAGATAACATAAAATATACTCAATGAATCTCATGAGGAAGCAAGTGTCATTCTAAAGAGGTAATATATAGGTATAGATAAAATCCATGAAGTTCATATGGGTATTATTCCCTCAAAGGGAATAATCATCATCTATATTATGGAGAGTGTAGTATCACATTTTTAATAATATGTATTAAACAAAATAATATATAATTGATAACAAAAACTCACAAGGATTACACATGTATGATTCCCCCTAATAACAATTTATATGTACAAAAGTCTGGGAATGATAAATATATATAGTAATTGGTGGTATAATAGGGCTAATGTGTTACATTGAATGGTAAAATATAGTAACTAAGCTCAAAAAGGAGGAGGACAAATGACATGCCTCACTATAGACATCTTCCCCTAATAGGGTGAGATGTATCAATGAAACATACAAATAATATTACTATACTCAAATTAAATAACAATGTACATGGTATATATGTGGGTACTATTGTCATCAAATTGTGCACCCTAGGACACTCTATTCAATATCCTATAATTTGATGCAACATTAAATCATCTCTCAAGTTGTGGGGACTTGAAGGAGAGATGAATCTCTAGCTTATAAGGGCTAGCTCCGTAGATTCTTCTTTGAATGTCTATCACCTAATATAATGCTTGTTTATGAAAAGAGTTAGAAGTTTGAATAAAATGGAAAATAAACTAAAGAGGTGATCCACCAAGACATATTCCATAGACTATCAAACTTATACTAAGCAATAATGCTTTCTAGAACCAATTCCATGCATTGAAGGGTCCTAACATAGTGTTTCAATATGAAGGTAGCATACTTTAGAAAATCAACAAGATAATTGACCTAGGGGTAGATTTCACACCATAGAGACAATTTCATAATTGAATATTATCCTAGTACATTAAACACACTTCACATGACTTGTTAAAATTAGAAATCTTGCTTAAACATGAAGGATAAAGGGAGTAAGGATGATACTATCACTTAGCTCCACTATACATCACTCACACACTTAGATAAAATTTTCAAAACTTAGAATTAGATTTGTATTCAATGTTAAAATACATAGTGCAATGTAATATTAGCATGGATTTTCCATACTAACTATGGTCTCTCCTTTACAATAGCCAAAATGGCTCACATTTATAGAACTTGGAAGAAGAGAGAGAAGAGAGAAGTTGAAGAGGCACAAGGACAAGTGTCCAATGGTGAGAATAAATTACAATACATGTGGATTCAATGGAAAATGAGTCATGAAACTAATTTACACATCATCTCATCCCAAATTAGCCTCTTCTCCAAGTGTGGCATAGAAAATATTCTCAATCATTTTCTATTACAAACTGCCTTCATCATGGGCTTTTCTTGATAATTCCAAAGTAAGTGATGGACAAATGTCTCATGTGTGATGAGGGGAGGGAGTTATAAAGAATCCTTCACCTAAATTGGCAGATTTTTTTATCATGACATTCTCTTACACAATCTCATCATCACCTTGTAACCATGATCACTCTCCAATAGGCTTGTTTTAACACTTGGCACTAGAATCTTTGAATTTTTCCTAACTGATCCATACCATGGGTCTTTTGACATATGTTGGGATACCTCATATTTGTGGCTTCATAAGAAACATCTTAAAAAGCCTCCAAACATGAGTTTCCATGTTGTTTACTATGTCATTTTAGATGCCACTTTAGACTGGATAAAGAGAGATACCTATAAATATCACTTATGAGTAATTCCAAGCTCTTAAAATTGCATGATGAATTGGTTTAAGTCCCAAGCTACCTCCCAAAGTGATTGGAATCTCATGGTCATCTTTAGGACCTATAAAACACAAGAAAAAGTGAATAAAACCTACTTTATGCATCACCTATATGGATTTCATCCAATAAAATTCCATGTATTTTACCCTCATATATTTGGTAAAAACTTATCTTCAGTACTCATGGTTAAATTCATCCATTTAGATGCACATTTAGCCTCATCTTTACCATCGGGTCTTAAAATAGGGTTTGAGAGGGTTTGGAAGTGATTATTAGCCCTTATTCATAAAGGATACACATTATAACTTCCTCAAAATTTCACTTAAGTCACATCAAGTACCCTCTCCACCTTATCCAAGTTCCTCAAGATTCCATGCATAATATTACGAAAGTTCTGAGATTTTCAATTTAACCATTTGGGCCATTTTGTGCATTATGTGCAGGGTTGGGAGATTTTAAGCCAATAATTGGCTTCTTGTTGGATTTTATTGAAAATAAATATTTTTAAAACATATGTATACATCTCAAAAACATGCCTCAATTATTTTAATGGCTTCCCAACAGCTATAAATGAAGATGAACCCTATTTAGCAACTAAGCCTAAACCTTATCAATAGGTCTATCTGCACCCTTGGCCAAAATTGAGGATCTAGTAGCTTTATTTTCCTCTTATAATGATTTAAAACTTTTAAAATAATTCCCTAATCATTATAAAATCACTTAGGAGTCTTAACTAAGGTCAAAAATGAATGGCCATCCTTACTAAGCCCTTTGCTTACCATTCCTTACCATGGTGACTACAACCTTTATAGTATAGGGTATGTTTTTTGCTTCCAAGACTCATATAAATATTTTTTATCCTTATATGTGTTTTTTACAGATTATCCAACCATAATCCATGGTTATATTTACTTTTGGCTCATCAATTTCACCATTTTCCCTAAACTGTCATCTTTATGCATGAGAAAATTGCCCTTGCTCTAAGACAAAACAAAGAGGGTTTACCCTCTTGGCATTAAAAATTTTATAATTATATAATATTATTGGACTCATAATTTTAATATTTAAAAAATTTAAGCTTATAACTCCTCCATTAGACCATCCAACTCTTCAAATTCCAAAGGCAGACTTATGAGGAAGGCAAACTATGAGGGTGGGCAGGGGATGGATTGTGCTTTAGAGAGAATGGTTTGATTTGAGATATTTTGTAATATATATTGATCCTAAATGTCTTATATGACCTATAAAAACCATATATATCTTATTTTCCCTTTAAACCCTTCCTAATTCTCTTGGAAACCTAGCTAGGTCTATGACTGCCCATAAGGAGATCCCTATTTTAGGCCTAGCTGTAGGTTACTTGAGCAAGGTTCATGATTTTATGGAACCATAAAAATATATTATTGATTTTAAAAATCCCATATGTGTGTTTATATTACCATTTTTCCAAATTTATCTCCATTTCTTGCATTAGTTCATCCCCATTCTCAAGATGAGGATACTACCTGTTAAGGATCAAGACAGGCCCGTAGGTGTGTTTGGAGTTCTCTTAATTCATATGTTTGAAAATGATAAAATACAATTTAGGTATAATATCATAAAAAAATCATATTCACCACAAAACTTTACTTATTTACCATTATTTTCCCAATTTGAGGTAAAATCTTGCTAAGGCCTGTTGTAGGTTAGTGTTCCCAAGCATGTATGGATAGGGGAGGGTTCTTAGGAGTTCAAAACATAAAATTACACTTCCTCTCTATAATCTTGGCCCATGAATTCCATTTAGACCATTTTTGATGATTCACACCTTAATATCATGGTTTAGGACTTTCTATGTGAAGTGCAAAATCAATTTTTTCATCAACTCTTGTAGAGTTCACTATCACAATTCAGTGATTTTTGGTCATTTTTAAGGGTCTCAATGACCATCTTCTACTTAATTCTTAGCCCTTAAAATTGTCACAATATTTGTATTTAGATATTTATATGAGTTAAAGTAATCAAGGATGTTGGAGGATCCTTCTATCATGTCATATGTTATCTCAAAAAACCTCAAGGATCTTTGTTTGGTCCATTTGGGGACTAAGAATCCAATTTGATCTTATCATCCTTTGAAGTGAAAACATTGCCTTGGCATAGTATTTTTAGCTTCATGGCATGAAATACATGAGTCATTGGATATGATATATCTTTAAACATGAACTCCATCATGTCTTTCACTATTTCACAACTCCATACAACTTTATAAAAATCCTATAGAAGATGATTCTAAGTGGCAAGGAAGTGAACTAGAGAATAGATGGACAATTTATCTTTGAAATGGTGGTTAATCCAACCTATAACAAGGTGATTCAATGAAATAACTCTTCAATATTTAACCCAAGCATATTAAACATCTTCAAGATCCTCCTTCACATTTAAAAAAACATAAGTTATGCACCCATGACTGCCAACTTTGAGAAACAAGCATAATTGGAAATCTTCCTTAAAGGCATCAAGAGAAGAATTTTTATATGATTTAAACACCATTGGATAGTTACTATTACCACCTAATAACACTTCATCAAACTCACACATCTCCATGGATTCTTAAAAATAAGAAACAAACGCAAAATTATACCCCTCTTGGATGCAATTTCATAAAAAGTTGCCTAGAGTGTAATTGATTTTTTATGGAGGAGACACCTATATGAGACTTATTGTTATATATTTGAATTTCACTTAGATTACTATCCACTTATAGAATCATTCTTCTTGAATCCACTTATACGATCCATAGCAAGTGCTTGAACTTTCCCTTCTTTAGCTTGCCAAGTGAAAAGGAAATAAAATGAGTTAGAAATGAAAATTTTTATGCAATATTTTCAATACAAATTTGGAAATGACCTATGTGGAGGTGAAGAGTCACACCACAATGTTTTTAGTTGTAAGTGCACTTGAGAAGTCCGTATAAGTGTTATAAATGGGCCTATTTTTTAGGGAAACTATCATTTCATGCATATATCTAAATTTCAACTACCACTTGACATGATATGAAATTATTTTACCTTATCCAAATTCTCATCCACCTTGATGACAAATATTTCAACTTGAAAGTCCTTAAAATTCATTTAATTGAGCTAAAAAGTTGGCCAAATAACCCTTTTTGCACATGAGACCTAGCAAGTGGCCAATTTATGACTTGTAAACACATTAAAACCTATCAAAGACCAATTTACGAAATTTTAAAAAAAAAATTAGCCTTTCATTAATTTTGACCATGTTTGACCAATGTTGACTTTGGTTTATTGGGTCAATACAAGGGAGGTGAGCTTCAATAGGGGATAGGGGAAGGATAAGTGGACATATAAGATAATAGGAGACCCCATAGGACATATGAAACATTCTTAAAAAAATTAAAATAGGAGGGGTTTGACCAAATTTGACTTGGGGTCAAATTTGGTCAACATGTACCAATAGTAGGATATCACATAGTATACAAAATGAAAACACAAAAAATAGTGTAACCACACATATTAGATATAATTATCAAAAAATTATTGGCATGCACCCAACATGATGACTATAAAATATTTTGTGGATAAGACTATACAAAATATTAACAAGAAACATGTTCAAACACACATAAAAGTTAAATTACATGCATACAAGAAATCAAGAAACATATGAAACCTTCTTCAAAAGTTCAAAATAGTAGGGATTGACCCAAATTTGACTTGGGGTCAAATTCAATCAACATTATTGGAAATTCCTAGGGGTGACATGCTAGCTATGTCTAAGACTAGTTTCCTAATCCTTCCATTGGGCATGGAGTCTCTCTAACACCTGCTTAACACTTAAATGCCTTTGAACAACACACCAAACCTGTTAGGATATTAGAGTACAATTGATTAATTTTGTATAACCAACTAAACACAAAATTGAAACCAGAAGTAATAAGTAACTAGAAATTAGAAACATCAAATAATAGGAGATACAAGAAACACCAAATCTATGTTAAACTCTTCCAAAAGGAAATACAATGAAGAAATCTCTTTCTCCTCACACCTCGCAGATGTACAGTAATTCTCCTTCAAGATTTCTCTCTCTCTCAATCAATTACAATCAACTCAATTACTGAATTGTCTTCATGCTATGAGGATCTAACCCTAATATATAGAATACTACAACACTAGGGTTCATGAGCCATGCATTCACCACCCTTAGATCTACCTCTTAAATCAAAGGCTCAAATCTATTCTCCTAAAAATAGAACAATTCTGTATAAGCACAGAAGTCAGTGTCGGTCTGAAGATGACCGATGCTGGTTGACCCCTAGCCGATGTCGGTTGACCCCTAACCGATGTCAGTTGGTTCTTATCGATGCCGATTATTGTGTAAGCCTAGTAACCTCCACATTAGCTCATTAATGAATCTTTTAACTCCACAACTCAAAAATCTCCCACTTGGAGATAAATAGCTGCACTTGTACCTATACAGCAACATCCTCTAAACATCTTTGGCTTGTTTCTCCCTCTTCAAGTTCAATCTTGAAGACCAACAAAAGTTGAATGAAGACTCAACTTCTCTTTTGTTACTGGCTTTGTTAACATATCATCAGGGTTCTTATCCATATGGATCTTTTCCAGCTTCAATTGTCCATCCTCCAATACCTGTCTAATGAAGTGGTACCTAAGCTATATATGTTTGGTTCTTGAATGAAAGGCTCAATTATTTGCTAAATGAATTGCACTTTGACTATCACTATACAATTTGCAACTCTCTTGCTCCTTTCCCAACTCTTCCATGAACTGAGTCGTCCAAATCATTTCGTTACTAGCCTCTGTGACTGCAATGTATTCTAACTCTATAGTAGACAAGGCAACAACCTTCTACAACTTTGAAATCTAGCTAACTACCGTTCCACCAATAGTGAACACATATCCTGTGGTGCTTCTCCTACCATCCAAATCACGTGCCATATCTGAATCTACATACCCATGTAGAGAATTATTTGACCCTCCATAGCATAAATGCCTACTGCTGGTCCCTCTCAGATATCTAAGAATCCACTGAACTGCTTTCCAGTGTTCCTTTCCTGGATTGGCCATAAACTTGTTGACAACTCCCACTGCTTGGGCAATATTAGGTCTAGTACATAACATTGCATACATCAAGCTCCCAACTGCTGAAGCATATGGAACTCTACTCATGTACTCAACCTCATCATGTGATTTAGGACACTGTTCTTTGCTCAACTTGAAGTGTCCAGCCATAGGTGTGCTTACTAGTTTTGCATCCTGCATATTGAACCTCTCCAACACCTTATTCACATAATCCTCTTGAGACAAAATCAAACTATGATTTTTCCTGTCTCTCTTAATACTCATGCCAAGGATTTTATTTACTGCTCCTAAATCCTTCGTGGCAAATGTGTGAGCTAATTTTACCGTAAGATCAGTAATTTCCTGCATGTGTGAACCTACAACAAGCATATCATCTACATATAATAACAGGATAATATAACTACCATTATCCAATCTGTTAAAATAAACACAATGGTCAAATTGACATTTACTAAAGCCATGCTCTGTCATAAATCTGTCAAACCTCAAATACCATTGTCTTGGAGCTTGCTTAAGACCATATAAGCTTTTCTTCAACCTGCACACAAGTTTCTCCTTACCTTTGACCTCAAAACCTTCTAGTTGATCCATATATATCTCTTCATCCAAATCTCCATGAAGAAATGGTGTCTTAACATCAAGCTGATCAAGATGCAAATCCTCAATAGCAACTAAAGACAATACAGTCCGAATAGAAGTCATCTTTACTATAGGAGAAAAAAATTCACCAAAATCAATACCTGGTTTTTGTGCAAATCCCTTTACTACCAACCTGGCCTTATGTCTCATTTTTCCATTCTCTCCTTCCTTTAACTTGTATACCCATTTGTTTTTTAGTGCTTTCTTTCTAGCTGGCAACTCAACCAAATCCCACATATAGTTCTCTTCTAAGGAATCAATTTCCTCATTCATGTCATGCTCCCACTGTTTCCTGGATTCTACTTACATTGCCTCATCAAAGATTTCTGGTTCTCCACTATCAGTGAGCAACAAGTAGTATAAATAAAGGGAATAATGAATTGGAGGTTTACTTACCCTTTTAGACCTTCTCATGGGCATTTGAGACTCATTTATAGCTTGCTGTTCACCCAAATTTTCTTCTGATAGTGACCAATCTTGGTCATCTCTGATCGATGTCGATCTGCACCCGACCGATGTCAATTCCTCTAGATGGACGCCAGTTTCCACATGACTGACATCAGTCTCCACCTGACTGACGTCGATTTCCACCTGACCGACGTCAGTCTTTGTGTTTTTCTGTGAGTGATGATTTTTACCCGTGAGCTCATTTTGGATCATAACCTCTTCCAAATCAAGATTGCCCTGCTCAGAATTATTCAGCCTCTTGAGCTGATCACTGTACATCACCTTCTCATTGAAAACTACATCACACCTTCTAATAATTTTGTTAGTTTCTAAATTCCACAACTAGAATCCAAAATCTCCAAAACCATAACCAATGAAAGTACACCACATAGATTTAGCATCCAGCTTCTTTCTATTTTCTTTGTCAATGTGCACAAAAGCTTCATAACCAAAAACTCTGAGAAATAAAAGATCTACCTTTTTACCTATCCAATCCTCTTCTGGAATTCCACCATCCAGTGTAGTAAAAGGTCCTCTATTAATCAGGTAAACTGTAGTATCTATAGCTTCTGCCCAAAACTATAAGGGCAAACTAGCATGCAACCTCATACTCCGTGCACGCTCCATTATTGTTCTATTCATCCTTTTAGCAACTCCATTTTGTTGAGGTGTCCTTAGAACCATCCTTTCCCTACATATTCCACTCATAGAATAGTAACTATTGAATTTATTGTTGTAGTACTCACCACCATTATCAGATCTAAGGCACTTCAATCTCAAACCTGTTTCATTCTCAACCAAAGCTTTCCATTTTTTAAATGTGTCAGAAACATTAGATTTCCTCTTTATGCAATAAACCCATACCTTTATTGTAGCATCATCAATGAAAGAAACATAATATTGTGATCCTTCAATAGAAGCTACCTGAGCTGGTCCCCACACGTCTATGTGAACAAGCTCCAATTTGTGCTTCTTCTTTGTTGACCCAGTTTTGAGAAACCTCACTTTCTTCTATTTCCCAAACATACAATGCTCACAGAAATCTAGATCTATGCTTTTCAAATCTGAAAGCTTACCTTTTGACTTAAGAACATTCATTCCCTTCTCACTCATGTGACCAAGCCTATAGTGCCACAACTTTGCATCTACATCTGAAGTAGATAAAATAGAAGGAGAATAATCAGTAATACAAGTAGATAGATAAAGTGTACCTACTGTCTTACCTTTTGATAATACAAGTGCACCCTTGGAAACTTTCTAAGACTCAGCTGTGAGAGTTACTGTGCAACCCTCATCACCCAACTTTCCTATAGAAATCAGATTCCTCTTCAGGATGGGTACATGCATGACATCCTTCAACACCCATGTGTTGCCATTCTGCAATTTCAGCTACACTTTTTCTTTGCCAACAATTTTACAAGGCTCATCATCCTCTAAATAAACTTTTCCAAAATCTCCATGGACATAATCATTGAAAATTTCTCTATTTGGGGTTGCATGGATAGAGGCACCAGAATCTAAAACCCATGATTCTAATTTATTATCCAAAGAAAATATAAGAGCATCCTTTGCAACAATACCTGCAACTTTTGCTTCTTTATTACCTTCATGCTGATTTTCTTTGTTATCCTTCAACCAACAATCTTTCTTTGCATGCCCTTTCTTTTCACAATTCCAGTAGGTTATTCTTCCATTTCTTGATTTGGATCTACTTCCCATTTGTGACCTTGATTTCCCTTGGTTGCCCTTCTCTCTTTGCCTTCCCCTACTTTCAACACTTAAAGCATTACCTGATGTTTCCCCTATGTTTTTCTTGTGAATTTCTTCATTCAAGATTACACTAACAACATCATCAACTTTCAAGATATTTGAAGTAGATGCAGTATTACTAACTACCATTACCAAACTATGCCAACTTTTAGGTAAAGAGCATAAGATTAAGAGAGCCTTAATTTCATCATCAAAAACTATTTTGACTGAATTTAACTAATTCACTATTGTATGAAAATCATTAAGATGACTAGATACAGATCCACCTTCTTGCATTTGTAAATTAAATAATTGCTTCATAAGATATACCTTATTCGAAGCTGAGGGTTTTTTATATAAATTTTCCAAAGTATCCATTAACTCTATCGTTGTCTTTACTTGTGATAAGTTGGAAAGCATAGAAGTTGCTAGACTCAACCTTATAGATCTAAGAGCCTTTCTATCAAGAATATTTCATTCTTCATCTTCCATATCTATGGGATTCCTTGAAACCCCACCCAATAGTAAATACAAATCTTTTTGATATAGATAATCTTCAATCTGCATCCTCCATAATTGATAATTCTTGCCATTAAATTTCTCCATTCTTAGTTTACTTTCTTCTGCCATTGCTTTGCTCCCACTCAATCAGAAACCCCTGTGAGTGAATTCTATAATCAACAAACACTAACACGCTCTGAAACTAGTTTTCAAGATCTTAGAGTACAATTGATTACTTTTGTATAAGCAACTAAACATGGAATTGAAACCAGAAGTAATATGTAACTAGAAATCAAAAACAACAAATAATAGGAGATACAAGAAACACCCGATTTGTGTTAAACTCTTCCAGAAGGAAATACAATGAATAAATCTCTTTCTCCTCACACCTCATAGATGTACAATAATTCTCCTTCAAGAATTCTCTCTCTCTCTCAATCAATTACAATCAAATCCATTACTGAATTGTCTTCATGCTATGAAGATCTAACCCTAATAAATAGAATACTACAACACTAGGGTTCATGAGCCATGCATTTGCCACCCTTAGAACTACCTCTTAAATCAAAGGCTCAAATCTGTTCTCCTAAAAATAGAACAATTTTGGAAATGCACAGAAGTCGGTGTCGGTCTGAAGATGACCAATGCCGATCGACCCCTAGCTAATGTCGGTCGACCCCTAACCGATGTCGGTTGGTTCTGACCGATGTCAGTTACTGTGTAAGCCTAGCAACCTCCAAATTAGCTCATTAGTGATGCTTTTAGCTCCACAACTCAACAAAACCAAAATAAAATACACACACATGACACACTCAAGGGAAACACACATGTGTTAAAGTATAACACCTAGGAAACACAACCAAAGCATGAATAGCACACAACTATGTTACTATTTACAAAATAGACCTCACAAGGACTAATAGTATAGTTTTAGATGTATCCCATTCACAAGGATAAGCAACTCTTCTCTATACATTTTGGTCAGCTTAAAATAATCACTTTATTTGCATTTGCTAAT
This sequence comes from Torreya grandis, assembly GCA_037957365.1. Classification (NCBI taxonomy): domain Eukaryota; kingdom Viridiplantae; phylum Streptophyta; class Pinopsida; order Cupressales; family Taxaceae; genus Torreya; species Torreya grandis. The sequence goes on from JARHVA010000207.1 coordinate 415,561, forward strand.
GATGTAAGGACCACTCCATAATACATCAAACTTTGTATGTCTACTTTTTTTTTCTCTGTCCTCATCCCATTTTAGAACTAAGTCACCTTATTTGAACACTCTTGTACTTTATATCTTTTTAAAAGACTTCTTCATGAGCACTTGGTGGTGTTCTATAGTCTTATGTGCAATGTCCCTTGCTTCTTGTAGTTGCAATAGTTCTATCAATATGACCTCCATTAGAGCATTCTCAAGTAGCTCCAATTGATGTGCAAGTTCTAGAGCAAGTAGTTCTTGAGATATAGGCAATCTAGCTTCTCTTCTATACACAATCACAAAAGGAGAATTTCCAATTGACCTCTTGGGAGTGATCCAATCAGCCCATAGGGTTGTCTTCAACTTGATGTGCCATGCTCTTTGATTGTTCTCCAATGTCCTTTTGATAATCTTGATGAGATTCTTACTAGTGGACTCAACCAACCCATTACCTTGAGGGTAATAGTTGGATGAAGTGATCAAGTAAAATCCATTCCTATTTGCCCAATCAAAGGTTTTAGTACCCATAAAAGAAAGTGGATTATTAGAAATAATAGTATATGGAATTCCAAACCTTGTTATGATGTTCTCATAGAATTCTAAAATAGCATTTTCACTTGCCTCTTTCAATGCAATAACCTCTTCCCACCTTGTGAAGTAGTCAGTTGCAGTCAATATCCACTTGTGTCTAGCACTTGATGGAGAGTTGATCATACCAATGAAATCAATTCCCCATTACATGAAAGGCTGGTCTACTTGGATGGATTCAATGGAAGGGTTTCAAGTTTTTATTTTCCTACAAAGAAGGCACATTGATGACACATCCTAGCCCAACTATAGAAATTCTTGAAAAGGCTAGGCCAATATTATCCATCCCTCATTATCTTTGCAGCTATTATTTTAGGGGAGAAATGACCTCCATATACACTATTGTGAAAAAATTTCAACAACATACCAAAATAATCATCATTAACACACCTTAATAGCACACCATTCACATCTAGAATACCATCTACAAGGCAATAAGGAATGGTTTGCAATATAAAATACCTTCTTTAAGACTCATTCAAGCCATTGGGACACTCACCATTTTGAAGGAATCCAATGATGTCTTGTGTCCAAATTTGAATTAGTATTTGGCCAGATAATTGGGGATGAGCTTGATTAACCAAGACTTCTTCTTTTGGCCCTTGAATATCTAAAGCTAAGTTTTCACATAACCCTTTCCCCCTCACCAATTTTGTTACCTTGATATCAACATCATACTCTATTACCTTTGTAATCCACCCAGCTCTCTTTTCATTGAGATCTTTGCTTAGGAGAAATTCCTTGGTGCTAGGATGAGAGACCATGACATGTATCTTATTATTTGAAACCATGTGCCTAAATTTTTTCAATCCTCTTATCACATCTAGAGCTTGTTTCTTAACAAATGTATACTTGACCTCAAAGTCTTCCAATCCTTGGCTAAAGAATGTAATTGTTTGTTGTATTTATTCATCATTATTTTCATAATCATAGTTGAGATTGTATCAAGATTAGCAAAGATATAGAGTATGAAATCTTTGGGAAAGTTTGGGTTTAAGAGAGTAGGATATTATGCAATTGTTTGTTTGATTGCCTCAAAAATATTCTTATCTTCCTTTTTCCATGCAAAAGCTTGGTTTTTTTTGAGCATGAATATGATAGGTTTCACCAAAGTTTCAAAAATTATAATAAACCTCCTTATAAAGTTTATTTTTCCCAAGAAAATTTGTAGTCCTTTCTTGTGTAGAGACAAAGCCAAGCCTAAAATGGCCTCAATCCTTTTAGGGTCAATAAACAAACCTTCTTTTGAAATAATATGGCCCAATAGCTTACCTTTATGGACAAAAAATATGAATTTATTTCGATTAAGAGACACTCTATACTCCCTACACTTCTCAAAAACTTACCTTAGATGTTTCATATGATCATTAGCATCTTTTGAAAAAATGGTTATATCATCAAGGTATAAAAGAAATATCTCATTGATCAAACCTTTAAAATCCATGTCCATTGCCCTTTGGAAGGTAGCTTCAGCATTATAAAAACCAAAAGGAATCTTTCTATGGGAAAAATTGATCCAGGCATCAATTTAGGCGACAATTCGGGTGACAGTTCCACCCCAATTGATGACGGAACTTCCGGGAGCCATAACTTTTGCACCGTAGCTCCAATTGACTCGCCGTTTGAACCGTTGGAAAGCTAAGAACGAGGGGAACGTCGTGAAATGGCATGGAGCTCTGATCAATGAAGTTTGACCCCAGAAAACCCAACGTAAGTGCCTCAAATTTCAATTTTAATAGTGCTGTCTAAAAATAGTAAGTTTCTAAAAATAGTAATTCCTCGAATTATGTATTGTTTTAAATATTGGAAGTCATACCACTTCATCTCCCTCGAGATTGGTGACCTTCCACATCCTTCCCATGCTTTCAAATTGTGTATAAAAGAAGAGGTAACCCAAAATGTGAGGACAAACATCTCTTCCCAGAGATAAGCATATCTATATTGCGATTTTGAGTAATACTACATCTCTTCTCAGAGAATTCATTGTTATTGTGTTATTTCTATGTTATTGTGATATTTATCAACCAAAACTTCTGAGTTTTGGATCAAAAATTTCCCCATTTTGTAGTAAAGGCTATCTTAAACTGATCCTCGTCATTCACCAATATTTGGTTGTAGCTTGAATAGCTATCAAGAAGTGAAAAATCTTGTGAACCTGAAACAACTTTAAAACTTTTCTCCATAGAAGGTAGTGGATAATGATCCTTGAGAGATAACCTATTAAGGCCTCTAAAATCCACACAAATTTTGATCTCTCCACATTACTTTCAGATAGGTATAAGATTAGCAACCCAAGTTAAGTGCTTGATAGAAAAGATAATCCTAGACTCAATCAATTTGGTAAGCTCCTTCATGAGTTCCTCTATGTTGGGATTGATATGCCTTTGTTTTTTCCTAACTAGTTTAGCTATAGGTTCTAACTCAATGGTGTGATGAGCTAGACTTGGATCAAACCCTTTCAAATCCTTTTGTTCCCAAGTAAAAACATCATGAAACTCTTTACATAATTCAATAAAGGCTTGCCTTTTAGATGGAGAACATATCTTACCAATTTTTAGAAGTTTGTCCCTAAAGATCATGACTCTTTCATAGTTCTCTTCCTTTATGGGCATGCTCACCTTTTCCTTCCTCTTTTGATCATCCTCATTGAAAACACTTTCCAAGGTAACCATCCCTCTAGGTATCTTGTTTGTCTTTAGGTTAATGACTTGCTCTTCATATTGATTTTGAAGTTTCTTTTAATTCTTTGAAGAGAATTTTGCCTCATTTTACAAGAAATGGGCAATGTGTTTATCATTTTCAAACACTTTCTGTGATACCTCATTATTTGGAATAGAATGTCTCATAATGACCTTGATATGAGATTGATCTTTCTCTTTACTTACATCATCAACTATATCAAAGTGTGCTCCTATGATAGCCAACCTATCAACATGCTTATTTGAATTTCTTGGTATATGTTGTATGTTGAAAGAATCAAAATTCTCAATTAGATCCCATACCCTATGCTTATAGGACATAAACAAAGGATTCATGGCTAAATCTTGGTTTCTCAGTTGGTGTATGATCAACTCACTGTCCCTATAAACCTTCAAATTCTTGATTCCCTTTTTATTTTTCCATTGGAGGCCATGAATAAGGACTTCATATTCTACCACATTACAAGTACATCTAAATTGGAATCTATATGAAGAGTAGTATTGGTTCTTTGATGGAGAGACTAACATGACATAAGCCCTTGTACCCACTTTTCTTCTTGACCCATCAAAACACATTTCCCATATCTTTTCAAGTTCATGATCTTCATTAGTGAGTGAGGGTATAAAAGTGTTTTCCTCATGCATACAATAGACTCCTGAGTCAATATCCTCTACAAATGTATAGGGATCATGCTCATATGTTTCAATACCATACTCATTAAGGAAAAGATCAGAAATAACTTTAAGTGGAGAGGATGCTTCACCACCCATGACACCTTCTTCTTCTTCACTAATCACACAATTTTGATTTGAATTTGTCTCCACATATGGTTCAATATGAAACCTTGCCAAGGGTTGTGTCCTTATGGTCACCTTGGCTCCATATATTTTCCTGAAAGCTATAAAATAATAATCAGTAGAAAGCTATCCTCTTATTTTAGCCATGAAGTCCCTTGACAATAAAATAGCAAACTAAGCTGGAAGGTCTACTACCACAATGTCTTGCATAATGGGGAAACTTGGACAATCATGTAGAAATACTTTCAATCCTCTAACTAACCCCATTGTCTTGGTTGGAGTTCCATCAAGATGCAACACACCTTTGCTATGTGGTTCATAATTCAATCCAAACTTATCTGTAACCACCTTAGGCATAATAGTGGTACTAGCTCCACTATCCACTATGCAATTGTGAACCAATTTATCTCCCACAATGAGGGTGAGGTAGAAAGGTGGAGGCTTTTAAAATTTTGTGGAAGGTTCTAAGACATAATTTGGTGTATTATTAAGGGATATACTATTGTGTATTAGGACTTGAGGGACTACATTGATGTTCAAAATTTGATCTTGTAGGAGTTCCTTTTGACCAGGCATATGCAAGACTTCCCAAAGAGATATGCCTATTTTGGTATTCTTCTAAGAATCAATAATGTTTAGAGGGGAAGTATTCACCTTTTATTTTTTTCTTGAAGGTAGTGGGGGAGATTTAAATTGATGCATTATAGGCTTGACAACCTTCCTCACATTCTGACTTTGATGGGGAGTGTGACTAGTAAGGGGTAGTCATTAGGACTCACACTTTATAGCCTTGGAAAGACATTTCTTGGAGTCACATGTGCATCTGAAACATCTCCCAAAGCTATTTTTTGGGCCCTTGTGTTGGCCACAACTGATGTACTTTGATTCAAAACATAGTTATCTTCCTCTTAAAAGTTCATAAGACTAGTACCTTAGCTTCTACCTTCTCCATGAGTATCCCTTTGCATGGGATTTACTTCTTCAGATGTGAGATAAGGAGTAGATCCTTCTTATGCCACTAAGGTTTGGCAACTTTCTCCACCATTATACGCAAACTAAACTCGAGATTTCCCCCATTAATTAAAATGGTCCTCTCCTTGAACCAACATAGTATGGACTAGAACAATAGCCCTTGTGAATGGAATTATGATTATAGGCATTGGGTTGCCTATTGAAACCTTATTAACCTTGTCCTCTTCCTTGGTAATTGTATTAGGGTGGAGGTCTATAAGTTTGTGAAGGATAATATTAGGGATTGGGAACAGCACTTACATTTAATTGAGCTTGTTTGAGCTGAGCTTGCAATGACTGAATCATTTCATCTTTGTCTATAGCATTATCCACCTTCTTGGGAGTGGTTTTAGGCTTGACATTGGTGTTGGGAACTTCTATTATACTTGGAGATTCAACTAAATTATGAGACAACAAAGGCATGGAGACTCTTGGAGGTAATTTCCCAACTTATATCAAACTATTATTATCTTCAATATTTATTTCATATGCCTTGGGTAAATTAAATCCTCCCATTTATTGCAAAATTAATACCACATCAGTGTGAATAGCCTTGAGATAGATGGGGAATATAATGCTTAGAGGAGACCTTATGATAGGTGGCAACCTACACAATGTCCTTTGAAATCTTTCATTGAAATCTCCCATGGACTCATTAGGACCTCTCTTTATCACATTCAATTGGTGAATTAGTGAAGTATGATCACTCTTACTCTCAAACCTATTCACCAAAAACTCTCCAAATTCATCCTAATTAGTAATACAACCACCTTCCAAAGTTCTATACCAATCAAGTGCCTTACCCTTTAGAGATATAACAATTAGTCTTATTTTTATATTGTCTTGAGTGATATTGTGGAAGTTGTAAAAGTTTGAAATGTCCCTAATGTGCTCAAATGGGGTAATAGGACCTTCTCCATTAAAGCTAGGGAGACTTTTGGTAGCGTTGGGAGGAATATGATCATATGCAGGAAGGTTAATTGGATTTTGGGTGTTGAAGGATGGGAAATGATATTGCATATCCATTTCTTCTTCCTATTCTTGATCTAATATCTTCTCAACTTCTTCTTCTTTAAAACCTTCTTATTCAGGATCTCTAAATGTTATGAATGGTTTAGGATGTTTTTATTCAAGAGGAGCTTCAGATAGAGGTACTTAATTGAAGGCTCTACTAGAAGAGGATCTAGTGAAGACCATGAAGTATAATGTGAATAACTTGATCTAAAACTAGAGATTTTGACATTTTTGAGTCACCAAATGTTGGATTAGAAACACATCTACAACCTTGGGCTTGTCAAGACCATCATTCACCTTGACATGGAAATAATTAGGACCAACTATCCAACTAGGAATGATAGAATTGTTGTCATCAAATTGTGCACCCTAAGGCACTCTATTCAAAATAATATAATTTGATGCAACATTGAATCATCTCTCAAGTTATGGGGACTTGAAGGAGAGATGAATCTATAAATTATAAGGGTGAGCTCCCTAGATTATTCTTTAAATGTCTATCACCTAATCTAATGCTTTTTTATGAAAAGAGTTAGAAGCTTGCATTAAATGGAAACTACACTAAAGATGTGATCCACCAAGACATATTCCATAGACTATCAAACTTCTACTAATCAACACTGCTTTCTAAGACTATCTCCATGCATTGAAGGATCCTAACATAGTATTTCAATGTGAAGGTAGAATACTTTAGATAATAAACAAGATACTTGATATAGGGGTATATTTCACACCATAGATATAATTTAATAGTTAAATAAGAGCCTAGTACATTCAACACACTTCACATGACCTGTTAAAATCAGAACTCTTGCTTAAACATGAAGGATAAAGGGAGTAAGGATGATACTATCACTTAGCTCCACTATACATCACTCACACCCTTAGAAAAAATGTTCATAACTCATAATTATACTTGTATTAAATGTTCAAATACAAAGTTCAATGTCATATTAGTAGGGATTTTCCATACCAACTGTGGTCTCTCCTTTAAAATAGCCAAAATGGCTCACATTTATAGACCTTAAAAGAAGAGAGAAAAGAAAGAAGTTGAAGAGGCACAAGGAAAAGTATCCAAAGGTGAGAACTAGTTACAATACTGGATGTAGTGTAAAATGAGTAATGAAACTAATTTACACATCATCTCATCCAAAATTAGTCTCTTCTCCAAGTGTGACATAACAAATCTTCTTAATCATTTTCTCTTGTAAACTACCTTGATCATGGGATTTTATTGAGCATTCTAAATCAAGTGATGGATAAATGTATCATGTGTGATGAGGATAGGGAGTTAAAAATAATCCTTCACCTAAGTTTGGAGTTTTCTTGATCATGACATTCTCTTACACAAGCTCATCATCACCTTGTAACCATGATCACTCTCTAATAGGCTTGTATTGGCACTTGGCACTAGAATATTTGAATTTTTCCTAAATAATCAATACCATGGGTCTTGTGACACATTTTGGAACACCTCATATTATTGGCTTCATTAGTAACATCTTAAAAATCTTCCAAACTTGAGATTCCATGTTGTTTACGATGTCGTTTTAGATGCCACTTTAGACTAGTTGAAGAGAGAGACCTAGAAGGATCACTTGTGAATATTTAAAATCTCTAAAAATGGAATTAGGAGTTTTTATAATTCTCAAGATACCTCCAAAATTGATTGGCATCTCATGGTCATCTTTAAAACCTACAAAACATAAGAAAAAGTCAAGAAAACTTACTTTGTACATCACCTGTATGGATTCTATACAATCCAATTCCATGGATTTTACCATCATGGAGTTGGAAAAAAATTATATTCTTCACACATGGTCAAATTAATCCATTTATATGCACTTTTATCCACATCTTTACCATTGGTTCCTAAAATAGGGTTTGAGAGGGTTTGGAAGTGATTAGCATTCTTAGCCATTGTTCATAAAGGATACATGTTATAACTTCCTCCAAATTCCACTAAGGTATCCTTAAGTAACCTCTCCAACTTCTCCAAATTAATAAATATCCCATGCATAAGCTTATTAAAGTTTTAAGCTTTTCAACTTGACCATTCAAGCCATTTTGTGCATTTTGTGAGGGTTTGGGAGCGTTTTTGCTGAGAATTGGCTTCTTGTTGGACTTTATTGAAAAAATTGTTTAAAAAACCTATGTATACATCTCATAAACGTTCATAAATTATTTTAATGGCTTCCTAATATATATAAATGAATATGACCCCTATTTATCAACTAGGCCTAGACTTTATCAATAAGTATGTCTACATCCTTGGCCAAAATTAAGGCTCCAGTAGCTTTCCTTTCCTCTTGGAATGATTTAAAACTTATAAAATAATCCCATAATCATTATCAAATCACTTAGTAAACTTACCTAAGGTCAAAAATGAAAATGACCATCCTTACCAAGCCCTTTGCTTACCATTCCTTGCCATGGTGACTATAACCTTTATAGTATAGGGTACCTTGTTTTATTCCAAGAATTTTATCAATGTTTTTTATCTCTCCATGGGTTTGTTAAATATTTTCCAACCATCATCCATGGTTATATTGACCTCTGGCTCTTCAATTTCACCATTTTCCCCAAAACTATCATCCTTGTGCATGAGAAAACTACCCCTGCTCTGAGACAAAACAAAGAGAGTTTTACCTGTTGGCCTTGGAAATTTTATCATTATATAATCTTATTTGAATCCTAAGGGTAATATTTACCAAATTTTATATTATAAATCCTCCATTAGGCCATCCAACTCTCCAAATTCCAAAGGCAGACTTATGAGGAAGGCAAACTGTGAGGGTCAACAAAAGATGGACTGTGCTTTGGAGAGAAATGGTTTGATTTAAGGTATTTTGTAATATTTATGGGTCATAAATGTATTAAATTAACTATAAAAACCACATATATCTTATTGTCCACTTAAATCCTTCCTCATGCTCTTGGAAACCTAGCTAGGTCCATGACTGCCCATAAGGAGATCCTTGTTTTAGGCCTGGCTGTAGGTTACTTGAGTTAGGTTCATGATTTGAAGACACCATAAAAACCTATTATTGGTTTTCACAAGCCAATATGAGTGGTCATATTACCATTTTTCCAAATTTATCTCCATCACTTACATTAGTTTATCCCCATTCTCAAGATTAGGATACTACCTCTTAAGACTGAGACAGGCCCATAGGTGTGTTTGGAGTTATCTTAGGTCATGTATTTGACAAGGATCAACTATAATTTAAGTATAGTACCATAAAAATATCCTATTCACCCCAAACCTTTGTTTAGTTACCATTATTTTTCCAATTTGAGGTAAAATCTTGCTAAGGCTTGTTATAGGTTAGTGTTCCCAGCCCTATATGGACAAGGGAGGGTTCTTAGGAGGTCAAAACATCAAAATACACTTCATCTATATTATATTGGAACATGAATGACATTTGGACCATTTTTAATGATTCACCTCTTGATATCATGGTTTATGACTTTCTATGTGAAGTGCAAAATCAATTTTTTCATCAACTCTTGTAGAGTTCATTGTCATAATTTAGTGATTTTTGGTCATTTTTAAGTGTCTCAATGACCATCTTCCACTTACCTATCAGCCCTCAAAATTGGCATAGTATTTTTATATAGATAGGGATAAAATGTAAAACAATAAAGGATGTTATAGGATCCTTATATCATGACATATGTTATCTCAAAAAACCTCAAAAATCTCTATTTGGTCCATTTGGGGACTGAGAATCCAATTTGATCTTATCATCCTTTGAAGTGAAAACCTTGCCTTGGCATAGCATTTTTAGCTTCATGGAATGAAATACATGACTTCATGGATATTATATATATTAAAACATGAAATACATCATGTCTTTCACTCTTTCACAACTCTGTACAACTTCATAAAACTCCTGTAAATGCTAACTGTAAGTGGCAAGGTAATGAACTAGATAATAGATGAGAAATTTGGATTTGAGATGGTGGTTAATCCAACCTATCACAAGGTAATTTAATTAAATAAATCTTTAATCATGAACCCAATCATATTAAACATCTTCAAGATCCTCAGTTATGCACCCATGACTGCCAACTTTGAGAAATAAGCATAATTGGAAATCTTCCTTAAAGGCATCAAGAGAGGAAGTGTTATATGATTGAAACACTATTTTATAGGACATATTACCACCTAAAATCACTTAATCAAACTAACATATCTCCATGGATTCTTGAAAATAAGAAATAAATGAAAACGTATACCCCTCTTGGATGCAATTTCATAAAAAGTTGCCTAGAGTGTAATCAATTTTTCATGAAGGATGATCCACCAATATAATAATTATTGATATGAATTTTAATTTAACTTATATTACTATCCACATATAGAAGGATTCTTCCTGACTCCACTTGTATGGTCTAAAGCAAGTGTTTGAACTTGCCCTTCCTTAGCTTGCCAAGTGAAAATAAAAGAAAATGAGTTGAAAATGAAAACAAATATTCAATATTTTCAATCCAAATGTGTAAATTACCTTTTGGGAGGTTAATAATCACACCAACACATTTTTAGATACAAGTGCACTTGAGAAGTCCGTACAAGTGCTACAAATGGGCCTATTTTCAAAGAAAGCTATCATTTCTTGAATATATCTAAATTTTAACTACCACCTAACATTATTTGACATTATTTTACCTTATCCACATTTTCATCCACCTTGGTGACATATATTTTAACTTTAAAATTCTTAAAAGTCATTTAATTGAGCTAAAAAGGTGGTCGAATGACCCTTTTTGCACATGAGACCTAGCAAGTGGCCAATTTATGACTTGTAAACACATTTAAACCTATCAAATACCATTTTAGGACATTTAAAAAATAAATTTAACCTTTTAATAAGTTTGACCATGGTTGACCAATGTTGACTTTGGTTGATTGGGTCAGTATAAGGGAGGTGAGCTTTAACAAGGACTAGGGGAAGGGTAAGTGGAGATATAGGGCAATAGGAGACCCCATAGTACATATGAAACCTTATTAAAATTTTAAAAATATTATGGGTTGACCCAAATTTGACTTGGGGTCAAATGTGATCAATAGGTACTAATAATAGGATATCACATAGTATACAAAATTAACACACACAAAATTGTGTAACTACACATATTAGATATAATTATAAATAAATTAATTGCATCCACCCAACATGATGACTATAAAATATTGTGGGGATAAAACTGCACAAGACATTAACAAGAAACATGTTCAAACACACATAAAAGTTAAAGCATATACGTAGAAGAAACCAAGAAACCATAGTATACAAAAAATAACATGAAATAAAAACATGTGATATATCTATGTATTTATCATACATAGTGACACAATGCGGACACACACACACACACACACACACACACACACACACACACACACACACACACACACACACACACACACACACACACACACACACACACACACACACACACACACACACACGTATGTATGTATGTATGTATGTATGTATGTATTTATGTATATTAAAAGTAAGAAAAAGATAACATGAGACCTACAAAAATGATGCCACCAATATAAGCATGCCTACAATGTGACATTTCCCCTAAATGTGGGTGTAAATTTATCTATACAAAAAATTAAAGTCCATGATCAAACAAAACACATACATCCTTTATCTCAAAAACTCATGTATAATAGAATTGATACTATCATAATAATAGGCCATGTCTAGTCTTAGATTCATATTATAACAATTAAGTGTGCCATATTCTTCCATTTTTATTTACTTTTATTGTTATTTATTATATAATTATTTATTTCTCTTTTTATTCATGTTTTTTTGCCTTAAATTTATTTGACTATATTATCTTAGATTTACTAAGTGCCCTAATTTTATTTTTATATGCATGTAGAATTTCCACTTATATACTATTTTTATTTAAAAATTTTGAAAATTTCCATGTTCCTGGAAAATTCAACATCTAAAGTAGATTTTTTCTTAACCAAGCTCTTGCAACCTATATACAACCTAAATTGGTCAAGAAACCACACAAATCATGTCTTTTCACAGTTCTTTCATAGGAGACTCTAACTAGAGAATATGAGCCTTGTTCACATTAGCCATGTCTTTTTTTTTACTTATCTTGGTCTTATTTCATTACTGAGTCATCTTTTTGCTTATTACCTATCATCCGTAACCTTTTGAATAGTCATTCTAACTCAACCAAAATCTATTTCCCATGTTAATTCCATTCCCTCAAGTCCCAAGCCTATAGGATAGGAGCACTAGGGTTGGACTATATCATTATACCCTAGGGTGTCCCATGCTAGCCCTCCTATCTAACTGCATTTTGAGTCCCAACAATCAATTTATCTTGCTTAATGAGTCATAACCACTCCTTAGCTTTGTCCTTAAGTTTTGTTTATCTTTCTACTTTTGGCTAATGTGAATAAATTTCCTAAATTCAAAATAAAGAGTCTCCTATGTAAAGGACTTCACAAGGCATTGTATATCTAGCATTTACTACTTTAGCACAATACATAATTAAAAATCAGTCAATAGTATAGCTCAGGATTCTATATCACACATAGATTTTCATGCTTGATCAAAAAAGGGCCTAGGTAATAGTCATTCTTTCATCTACCATGCATGTTGATTATGCATATTTCTTAATAAATAACTAAATTTGATATGAGACCCTAGCTTGAGGGTTAATATAGGTAGTGATCAGGATAATAGGGGTTCTAGATCATGCGATCATACTTCCCTTAACCCAATTTTCCCACATTGCTTTTGATGTATTTTTTGTTTCATCTATGTAGATAAACTCAAGGTTTTAAAGATTAAAATATCTCTACAAGGAGCTCTGGCAACATTCAAGATTCAAAATTTCATAGGTAGGCTCACACAAGGACAATAGACAAAACCCAAACAACTCAAATCTCTATGACTAGTTTGGACAATAATGGTAGGACCTAGACTATAGCACTGGATCCCAAAGTGTCTTATTTTTTATGCTCCTATCCTTTAACCAAATGAAAGATAGATTTAGATTCCTGACATCTTTCCATTCTTGTGCAGTAGTTTTAAATCTTTGAAACAATCATCTCAATCTAATTTTGTAGATAAGTTACTTCTCTTCGCTATGTAATTAATTTGATCAAAATCAGTATTCTACAATATTAGATTAATTTTTCCCCTTACTCCAGACCCTTTATTGTTGAAGAACTAAACACTAGTTTCCCAAAAATAATAAAACATTTTGTGAACCTGACTTACTTTGAACAAATCTAAAACCCTAGGTACCCTAAGGGTTTTTCTTTCATATTTTGTGCAAAAATTCAACTTTAAAATTATGATTTTTGTATAAATTTTTATGCATTAATTTTATTCAAATATTGTTTTAGAATTTAAATTATTGCAATAATTTTCAAAAATATTAAAACCCCAACCTAAAACCCTAGATTTCCAAACTAGGTCCTCAAACCCTAATACTCCCTCCCATACAATTTTTAGAAAAATATTTTGAAATTTTTGCAAAGTGTTTAGAGTGTCAAAAATATTTTTAAAATCTCTATGTTGGTAGTTATTTTGTGCAAAAATCCGATTTCTAATTTCTAATTTTTGTATAAATTTTTGTGTATTTATCTTATTCAAATTTATTTTATAATTTAAATTATTTCAATAATTTTAAAAAATTCTAAAACCCTAACTCAAAACCCTAGATTTCCAAACTAGGTCCTCAAATTCCAAGCCTTCCTTGAAATTTTTTGAAAATTATGTGGAGTGTCAAATTGTTTTACAAAATATCTATATTAGTAGTTATTTTTACATTTATTTGCTTGATAATATTTTTTTACATTCTCTTTAGTGAAAGAAATAAAATGGCCACTAAGGCACTTCTCCCCTCTCATCCCATAGATCAATTTCTAAATTTTTCTCATAATTATGACAATGAATGTACAAATTTGCAAAATTTCACATTAGCTAAGAATGTGGAAAATGATTTTATTTACAATGAAGATAATTACTATTGTTGTAATGAGGAATGTGATGATACATGTGAAAGTGATATTGAAGTAAAAGTAGATGCATCTTCTTCTCTCAAATCTATCTCTTTTATTCCCTCTTCTAAAGAAAATAATTTTGATAAATGGGAAAGGTAATTTTCACCTTATTCTCCTATGCATAATGCACCAAATGAAAAAATTAGTCATGCACTTCCAAGTGAACCTCTTATTGGTGATAATTTGCTTCCATGTGAACCTAATATCTCTCTCTATTTTCCTACTTCTATGTTCAAAATACAACAATTTAAATGTAATAAAATCAAATTGTCAATGCATAGTTCAAATGATCCATCTCATGATTTTAACTCTACTTTATCAAAATAATATCTAAATGATAACTCTCTTACTCTTAATTCTCATATTGAAAATGGAAATAATGCATCCACTCCATCCATGGATAACATACATGCACATAATATTCCAATTTCACATGATAATTTATTACATATTATAAAGGAATTAAGTTCTTGTCTTACACCTCTCCCTAGTGACAATGGAAGTGATAATGAGTATGATAGTGAACATGCAAATGAATATGAAAATAATATTGACTATGGAAAAAAATGATTATGATAATGCATGGAATAATGATGATTATTATGTACATAGTGAATAATAAAATCCGTCTCATGTTTCTAACTCTTCTCTCACTCCTCTCAAACATCATGCACTACAAAATGTTGTTTGTACCTTTATGCATGATTCTATTTCAAATGATGCACATATTAATGATAACATGACATCTTCTACTCAATTAGAATGTGATTCACTAGAACATAAAGATACCAATGAATCTCCCAAGCCACCCCCTACTACAGTACCACCCATCTTTCACTCTTCACCTAAAGATAATGGTAGCCCACATCCCTCTACCAAGGTCTAATTTACCATTCCCCCAAAAGGTTCAAGTGAGCACACCCCCTCTCTATGATCCAATTGCTAAATGTAGTATTCCCATGGCTAAAATTAATCAAATTCAATAAATAAATGAACCACTTCGAGATGCTAATCTACCATTCTAGGAGATTATTTATTTGATGCATGCAGTTGGTGAATTATAACACCAAGTAAATCTCCTTACCTTTGAAAACAAGGATTATAAGTCTTGGATGGATGCTAATTATTTACATGGTAACCCTCTTCTAAATACATTTTTAAAAGATTCATTACCTAAGAATTTACAGATACCATCATTGCCTCACTTTGATGGAACTAGAGATTCATTCTTACACCTTCAATCCTTTTGGAAGTCTTTTCCATCTCATGTAAGTTGTTCCAATAGACACTAGTGGGTAATGCATATAATTAGTTATTTCATCTACTCCCTATTGGTTCCTTGCACACATATGATGACTTAGAGGAGGCATTTATTATATATTACATAGAAAACATGGGCCCTCATGTTACATATGAGAAACTTGCCACATTGCATCAAAATATGTCAGAGCCTGTTAGTGATTATATCTTACAATTCAAGATGCACATGTTAAGATTAATATATAAATTATAATATTTATAGATTTAACATATCTTAATTAAGGGGATTCATCAAATTCTCCTTGTGCATCTATTATATTAGACATAGTCCTCTTTCTGGCATCGATGTTATATAGTTCTATCCTTGGAAAATAAATTGGGATTGATTGAGGTAGAGTCAGTTGATCACATTACTCTAGATTTCATAGTAGTACCTTAATATATAGTTTTTAGCACACAACATCCACCATGTCCTAAAAAATATAGGAGACCTAAACCAAAAAAGCAACTAGTTAAGAATAGAGATCTAGTTTTAGAGCACAACCTATAGCATGCACTATAGAGAATAATAGCAAGGTACCACTACAATTTGATTCAAAGCAGGATAGACCATGTGTCATATTATTAGCACTACTAGATAGGAGGTTATCACATTACCTTTTACTCATCAATGATATCCACATCTCATACATAGATAGCCACATAAACCCTTTTATAACTATCATCATATATGTGGACACAAAGATAATGATTGTTATGGACTCAAGGATTGAATTAATAGATGTGTTGATAATGGCATCTTAGCATTCACATAGGTTGCATTGAGATCTCCTCCATCATGGAACCATAGACCTCATTCCTCGACAACTGAGCTATCCTAGGACATTCCTTCACCATAATCATTGGTTACTCATTGTGAGACTAATGTAGCTTCTAGGACAGAGCCTCATAGGAGTTCTATTCCACCTATTCAAAAGGTTTGGAGATCAGTACAATGAGAGAAACCTACATATATCACTATAGTTTGAGGAGTATATAGTGCAGTTTTATATAAATATCCAACATAGTCATAGGCACCATAGTAGAGTACTGCTCTAGATAGATATTCACTATGACCAATTTTTTGGGGTCTTGTCTCACATAGCAACCTACTATAGTTAAGATTATATGAACCCACATCATAGAGTATTTCTCTAGAGAGATATTCACTATAGTCGAGTTTCTAGGGAACAATTTCTTATAACAACTCATTAGGATTCATATTAGATGAGCCCCCATCATAGGTTACAGTTCCATCTTGATCTATTAGTTAGTCATATGTATCATAGTAGAGACCACATGGTACTATTTCACACAATAATCCACTATGATTGCAATTAGATGAGCCTTCTTCATAGCACACATCTTCAGTTGCACATCTATTAAGGTTACATTTGGTAGAGTCTCCATGCACAACTATAGCTAGGGCATAATAAATAGTATCAGATATAGTGTATGTTCTTATACAACATAAGCAAATGGGTAATTGTTCACTTGGCCATTAGGGTTTAGATAGTGATACAACACACATTCATACTGACATCAATTCATAACTTCAATTCATAGAGCAATAATGGAACCAATGGGATAGCCTTTGTATTCTTGATCCACCTACCTAAATGGATTGGAAACACAATACAAACATCGATTAACACATGCATGATTAAATGGCTTCACCTAGTAGGCGACGATGGAGCCAAAGGGCTAGCCTTTGTATTCTTGAGCCACTCTCAAGGTAGTGAGCATAAAATGCTCTCTTACATCCCCTTTTACTAACAAACTAACATTCCTAGTTCTAAATAACCATCCCTAGCTAAACCAAATTATCCAAACACTAATCTTATCAATATCCCATTTTACCAATCTTGAAATAAGTCACTTTACCAAATAATTTTAAAAATTAAAAAACAAATAAAGTTATTTACTTACATATGATTTAAAATCAAAACTAACATTACATATATCAATAACAATCTAGTCACATATCCTAAATACCATTTTACCAAAACATATGCAACCTAAACATCAATGTCAAATCAACTATTTCTAATCAACCATTTACAATAATATACCAATCTATTCCAAAATTCATAACACAATATGTCTGAATCCAAAATCAAACCAACATCCATATATATATAACAAAGTTTTCAAAACATATACATAACATCAAATACAATCAATCATGAATGGGCATCAAGCACTCAGTCTCACTCTCTCCTCTAGTACAAGTACCATAATCCAACCTAGTAATTGATGACCCCACACCTCCTCGAACTACCACATGCCTCTTGTGATGACTCTCTCACTCTAATAGCTAACCATGATCCTTGTGCAAGTCCACATACCACCTTTAAATGTTTGTGTAGTCATCCATAATCCTCGTACTCATTGATCCAAAATTAGGAGGGGAATCTTATGCCTATCTAGCTCAACCCTCAACTCATCTCTCTCTCTCCTACTACTCTAACATATGTAGTTGTCACTATAGCAGCTATATCAAAAAAATGAGCATGAACACCAACTTTCACTATCACTCACTCTATCCAACCCTCCAATGCATCATCAGGTACATATCATTTGAGCTCTTAGATTGTTAACTCAATGATGGTATCTTAGTACTCATCATCTCCACTTCCTAAACCAGCATGTGCCTCATCCTAGGCACCTCCCATTCCACTTACACATAAATCAGGGCATTACATTAGCTATATACTTTGAAAAACAAACTAAAAGCACAAATTTGTATGCAATTCAAATGAAATTTTTGCTTACCTCCCATCATCTGGATCAGCTGAGGATCCTCATACTCTAGAGTATCCCCTCCATCAATCAAATTTAATGGAACCCACTGATGCCTTATCCACCATAAAATATATACATCTATACATCCAACATCATTTATATCAAGAATATCTATAGCCACATCTCATGCATCCAAAGGCAGCAGTGTTAGCTCAACCTATATGGGTTTCACATGAGCTCCTACCCTCACTGGTGCCTATGTACTCCTCACCCACACCCATGCTACTAGGGGTACATCCTATAGTACCCCATGTTCTCATACTAAAAGTGCTCATACACTCCAACCCAATGGTCATGTATCTAACAACTAACTTTCTTATACCATAACTACACTCCATCCTCGGCCCACCCAAGAAATCCTTTATAAGGCCTCCATATAATGTCACTATCTATCAGTATATCTAAAACCCATCTAAAATGATCCATCCAAAGAGATTAGATAGATAATGTACTCATTCATCACTCCCAAAATGGTTTTGGAGGTGCCCACCTCTCCCTCAGTAATCATATCGACTGCACAATCATTATGTGCTCATAAGCCCAACACTGCAATAATGTCATTGTACTCAATCCACCACTAAATACATCTTATGTAAACTTGTAAAGGTCCATATATAAGTGGGAAAGCATAGTCTTAACCCATGAAAATATAGTGCCATATACCTCCACACTGCACACAATCTTATGCATCCTATATGAAATTAACACTCCACTCCCATCTACAACAACAAATGAGGCCAACAACATGGGAAACCACTTCTATAGGAATATAAAACTAAATTTTACTATAATTAACAATAGCACATCACTATCACTGCCTCTTTGATGTATACCTAAGTGCACACTAGAAAAATATAAGGATGCACATCAATAGAATCAACACCCATGTCATTTTGCAATGTCACATGCCATCCACTAACTATCAAATGGAAAATGTGATACACATCCTCTAGAGTCATAGTAATATCCCTTCTAAGAAGCCAAAAAGTACATGTATCTAAATTCCACCTCTCACATAAGGTAGTAATCAGATACCTATCCCACTGCACTGTGCCTAGGTCACACACATGACTTAGCCCTTCCCTATCCATGACAACTCTCTCATCAGTAGATAATGGTAATAGTTTCAATATCTCCATCACCTGACCCCTGTAGAACTCTCTCTTCCACACCTCACCCTAAAAACACCAAAAAATAGCATATATATCAGTCCACAATGCCAAATCACTAACCAAGCAAAATCAATAGCACCTAACCAAGAAACATCTCAAAAACTTATGCCTCTAGGACAATAGCATTAGGTACAAGACAACAACACTAGATAGGAGCACTGTAACCTAGATAGGAGCACTGGAACCTGGACAATAGTGTTAGATGTAGGACAGGAGTGCTAGAACTAGTAAAAAAATTTCTATGACACTTTAAAAAGCTGAAAAACATCAAAAATAGGCTTCTAAATAGACAAAAAATCATGCAATTTAGCAACTTATCAGGGTAACATCACCACCAACTTAAACCTAGGTTGCCAACTACTCAAACCAAATCATCATAGGTGCTCATCTCCATAACATATCTCCTACTCCAGATCTCCAAATCTCAACCTAGTAAATATATAAATTAATCAAGAATCAATCCAACTTCCTATATTACCCAACTTTCTCAATCAAAGCAAAATACCATTTTGCCCATAACTTAAACCTCGTAACTCTATTTTTCAAACCATTTTCTTCCATGTAATCATGCAAATGATACCTTAGACATAATGTGATATTTTATTTAGTAATAATTCATTTGCCTACTATGGCATGCACATATCTATATTACTCTTACATCCAAGCATACACCTTGATCATCACCAATCAAAACTTGTTCCAATTTTAACAACTCAGACTAATAAATCAAACAAATTCTTAATCAATTCAGATTATACCAGCCTTGTATCTATCCTTATGCCACTAGTCATCACTTTTGGCTTGACCTCCTCATCTCTCTCCTCAAAATGGGGGTATCATTCTTACTATTCCTACACTTTCCTAGCATACCCATCCACTCTCATAAGTGGATACACCATGGTTCTTACACCTCTATTATTCAGATTATCAAATTTAGCTCATATCAATCAAAATATATAGTGATTTAGATTGCATGGGTCACTCAACATTACTCAAGACATTTAGGGGGATATACCTTTAGTTTACATATATATAGATTAATTAGATACAGTGGTTTAGATCATATAGATCCATAGTGATTTTAGCTTATAGATACAAAAACTATTCAAATACAGTGCTTCAAATTATATGGATTCATAGTGAATTCGATACAAATTCAAAATTAGATACTAGAATTGGGGGAATGTACATTACTACACATCTCACACATACAACTTCATATAGCATGGCACGGTTACAAGACTAGATAGTAGATTATAGGCATAGTGTAGAGAATAGTGTTTTGATCTTTAGTTTTTCACATGGGGCATGGCACAATAGTTTATATCACATGTTTTAATATAGATTACTATATTATACATATGCATGACTCACATACCATATTTTGGGGCATGGCACAAATTTTCATGTTCTTCAAAACAAAGAGTCTCTTAAATAAATGACTTCATAAGGCATTTTATATCTAGCACTTACTACTTTGGCATAGTACATAATTAAAAATTAGTTAATAGTATAGCTCAACATTATGCATCACACATAGATTTTAATGCTTGATCAAGGAAAGACCTAGGTAAAATTCATTCGTGCATCTACCGTGCATGTTGATTATGCATGTTCCATAAGGGAGAACTAAATTTGATCTGAGACCCTATCTTGAGGGTTAACATAGGTAGTGATTAGGATAGCAGGGGTTCTATATCATGTGATCATACTTCCCCTAGCCCAATTTTTCCCCCTTTTGCTTTTGATGTATTTTTTATTTCATGTGTGTAGATGAACCCAGGGTTTTGAAGATCAAAATATCTCTATAAGGAGCTCCATCAACATTCAGGATTCAAAATTTTACAAGTAATCTCACACAAGGACAGTGAACAAAACCCAAAAAATTCATATCTCTATGACTAGTCTGGATAATAGAAGTAGGACCTGGATTATAGAATCAAACCCTAAAGTGTCTTATTTTTTACGCTCCTATCCTTTCACCGAACAAAAGATAGATTCAGATTCTTGACATCTTCTTAGTCTTATGTAGCATTTTTTAGGCTTTGAAACAGTTGTCTCAATCTAATTTTCTAGATAAGTTACCTCTCTTTGCTATGTAATTAATTTGATCAAAATTGGTATTATACCATATTAGATTAGATTTTTTTCCTTACTCCAGACCCTTTATTGTTTAGGAACTAAACACTAGTTTCCCAAAAATAATAAAATACAACCATTCCCTAAAAAATAGATAAAATTTAACATATTTGGCTACAGTTTTGGATAAGTCCACTTTTACATTGGTTCTATAGCATACCATTATAATACCTACTTAGTGAATTTCTCCAACAAGTAAGCTTCCTAATTTAATTTACCACATGATAAAAAAATGTCTTTCTTCACCATGTCTATTACAGGAAAATATAAAGTTGTCCATGCTATAATTATGAAAAGTAATTTTTTATATTAAATACTTCCTTTCAAGGCCTCCTATATACAAACCAACTATCCCCATAAACCAAGAGAAATCAAAGCATCATTGGTAGATTTTGAAAAATTAATGGATGCTTCAAAAAACCCAAAAAGTTGAATTTTTATGTTGTTTGTACTTTGGAGCCCACAACACATTTTTAATCATTTTTGTTAATCTACCAAACTTTTTTTGTTGAAATATATCTATATATACAAATAATTCACAAAAAAGGTAGTATGGAAGCACACCTCAAATTTAGAGTAGGCCAAGCCTAGGAACAGGAAACAACAAAAAAACAACATTATGCCCCATCTAGAAACAAGCTATAACATCATAAAAGATAACATTAAGCTTCCAAAGTAAGGCCATAAGGTGGAGGCTCCATCCATATCATTTGGACCCTAACCTAAGCTAGGCAAGTCATTACCATCTAGAATTAGCTCCTAACTAGAAGCCTGAGTAGTGTATGTGTCATATTATTATGGCTAAGTAGGATAAATGGCCAAAGAGGGTCTGGTGAACTTGTCCATCATGTATATCTAACCTTTAGGTGGTGCCCCTAATCATATAGACATAAATGAGGAGGAGGATCACCCTAACCATCTTTCCCTGTAGGGGGAGGAGGAGGGGGTTTCCACCCTCATTTATGTTCAAGAGGGAACATGTGGTGATGCAAATTGCTAATGTGAGAGTGGCACTGAGACTGGTTGCATCAATTCCCACCTTAATAAGGACTATTAATTCTTCCATCAATTCTGTTATCCTTGGGTAGAGAAGGAGGGATCTATACCATATCACAAGGAGCATCTCCCTAATGAGTGAGAAGGATTTGAAAGTGGCCAAGATTTATGGAAATTTTATTTTCCTAAACTTGAATCTATAAGAGTACATTGGAAATAATAGAAGATTTGATGAAATTAAAAAATTACAATCTGAAGAAATATTGTTAAACACTGCATTATTTCTTCCTTTCCATAACCAAAATAGAATCTCCACTCTAAAAGTATGCCAAACTTGGGTGTATTTAAAAGGAAAGGTAGGTTTATCTCCAAGGATATGCTTCCATTGAAAAACTTGGGATAGAAAGGATTGAAAAGGTCATGAATCCATGTCTAGACCCTTTAAGATTTGGAACAGTGCTAGAAAAGATGAGGGAGTGTTTCTAGATGGCCACATAAAGGGCATTTGGGAAGGGAAATTCATAAATTCACAATTCATCTATCTATAGGTAGACCCTACTATAGAACACACCAAGTGAAGTGAACTAACTTAGGCTCGAAACAAGCCTCCTAGATAGTATGAAAATGGAAGCACTTGGTGTAAACTAAAGAATGCAAACCCCAGAGAGAGTTAAGCTTGTCCACCATAGGCATGTGGGAAGTAAGCCACCCATATCCAAGTCAAGGGGTACAATTATGAAACAAAGTTTCAACATACCACTTCTAGTCATTCTACCAAGGATGAGTGGAATTAATAGAGATTTTGTGAAGCATTAAAGGTGGAACAATGTTAAGGATTTTTTTTGTAAGATTCTCTATCAACATTGGCTAACCAAAATTTGGTTTTTATCTCCTCCCAAGATAGCTAAGAGTGATAATAATTACAAAATATGTCTTGGATAATATGAATACCTATATGAAAAAAATTCAGAGCATTGATCCAAGGAACCTTAGCCAAAGGGACTTCAATGAAGTTAATAATAGGTGACCACCATAACGAGTGAGAGTTAATAGAAAATCCATCTCGAAACCCTGAGCCATTCTAGAGAATCCATGGTTTGATATTTTCCCATGATTTCCAAATAATTTTAGCCACAAAGGAACCTATAATTTGAATAGGGGTTTTGGTGATGAGAAGATTGGATAAACCAAGCCCTTTCTAGGCTTTTTTGCCTTTAGGAAGGCCTAAAGATACGCAATGTCAAAACAACACCTTCCAAGATTATTTATCATCAATGGGCCATACAATCCATTTGGAACATAAATAAACTCCTTGATGAGCCACATCAATGAGCCCCATACCTATGGCATCTAGATTGACATACCAGTATTCCAAAGCAACCCTGTGGAAGCCATGGTTATGTGTAGAATTAGCCCAAAGAAAGTCCCTGAGAAGTTTTTCAAGTTTTTGATAAGAATTCTTGGAAGGAACCCAACATGAAGAGTAGTAAACATGGGTAGTCTCAAGATATTTCAAGCACATTTAAAATTTTATTACTAATGATAAGGGCTTATTCACCCAATATTCCAATTTCTTTGCTACTCTATTTACAACATATTGCTACAACATGGGTAGAGAGGCATCAAAAAGCAAAAGGGATGCCAATAAATTTAAAGATTTCATTATGTTGTATCTAGACCCACCCATACTTGGTATACCATGTTGGTGGGGGGAGCTATTACTACCTGTAGTAATGAGTTTTTTACCATTAGGTGTTTGAGCTAGAGGCAAGGCAGAAGGTGTTGAGACATTGCAAGGCATTGTCCACATTATCCTCTTCTTCAATAATAGTAATGAAAGAATCATCAACAAAGTGTCCATTTAATAATTACATATATTCCTAAGGATTTTATTTATTTGGACAGAGATAGATTCCTTTAACAAGGCCCCTAGCTTGGGCATTGCTAATAAGCTATCCAAAACACTTAGTTACAAGCACATATAGGGCAGGTGTTAGTGGGCATCCTTGAGGAATAGACTAAAACAAACCAAATTGTTTAGAGGTGACTCCATTAATAGAGAAGATGGTCGAGGCATCTAAAAAAAGTATCTAGATAATTTGAATGAAATTTGGCCCAAATCTTAGGGCTTTGAGCATGGCCAAGATGAAAGGCCACTCAATACGATCACAAGCTTTTTTAAAGTCAATTTCTATGAATGTAGATTTTTTATTAGATCTCCTAGCCCAATCCATTCCTTACCAAACCATAATGATATTGTATAATATATAGCTACTTATGATGAATCATGTTTGCTTACGGTGAATGATGTATAGAAATAGATTATGTAATCAGAGCACCAGATTTTTAGCAATGATTTTATAGGAAACATTTAGGAAGGTGTTTTGCCCCCAATTATAGATCAACTTAGGATCCCCTTATTTAGGTATGAATTTATTTTCTCCTTTATTTATATTCTTCCCTAGAGAATGTTTGTGAAAGGCCTCTTGATAGACATGGTATAAGTCAGAACCCAAAAGATCCCAGAGGGTTTTATAAAATTCATATGGGAAGCCATCAATGCTTAGAGATTTGTTATTCACCATATGATCCACTACCTAATAAAAATAATCTATAATGAGGAGCCTATCGCAATCCACCCACTGAGCTGGAGTGAGTTTGAAAGGCACCACTGCAAGACACTGTTGAAGGGCTATGTCATGTTATGTGGAGGAAGCTTGAGATCTGAATACCTATTGATAATGGTGGACAAAGGCTTGAATAATCTATGGTGTCTATGATAGTCTCTTACCAGCATCAGAGATAACCTGAATTCATTCCTTTGAGTTTTTAGCTCAAAGCATTTGAAATAATTCTTTAGAAGATTTGTCCCCTATTTTGAGCTAGTGGAGTTTAGCTTTGATTTTCATTCCCCAAGCATTGTAATTATATTCAATTTGGATGTGATGCTACAAATAAAATACTCTGACCTATAAGATCTCATTGAAGGAATCTTTTTCTAGGGCTAAGGCCACATGGTTAAGCTCTGAGGAAGTAGCTGAGTAAGAGTGTCATCAAATTTTATCAAGTTGGCAACCATAAATTGTCAAAAAGTGAAAAGTCCTTTTGATGGTATAATTCCACCAAATAATCTAACTAGAATCTTGGGTTGGACATGGATCAAGGTTTTAAACTCTATGAATATGCACCATAGTGGGCCTATGCTTGAGCAGGGAGGTATTAAGAAAAATTAGGTTTTATGTACTTTGGGTTTCATGAAATTTCATGTCACTCAAAACCAAATGAGTGAGTGATTGAAAATACCAAAATATGGTAGTTCCTACACTGGAGGAGAAAAACTATTATCAAAGGAAAAGTAAGGTTGGTCTACATCATTTCTCTATTTAAATACTTTAGAATCTAAGTGGGGCCATCCCTTATATTGTTCCAGGTGTACCACACTCCATCTGTAGGATAATAGATTAAATTTGGGTCATAAAATTCCTATTTAATTCACATATAATACCACTTATCCCTTTTATCAACTACCCAATGTATTGGTAGGTGGCCCACTTTGTCTTTAGGAGATGCCACCATATTAAGTCACCACATATGACCTAATGAGCATCAAAGAGATGATCAACAATCTATCACCATAAATGAGTATGCTCAATGGCATCATTTGAGGCATAAATATTAATAAATCCAAAGAAATAGCTTTCAATGCTAAAAAGAGCCCAAACTAACTAGTTGGTGGGGTCCACGCTAGATTGTACTAAGTGCATCCACCACCTTGGAGAAATAAACATGATCACACCACCATGTCCTACCTCATGATTACTATGAAGAATAATACTATCATGCTAGATAGAGTTATTGACTATCATCAATAAAAAAATTTCCACCTTCACTTCTTACAGACAAAGAATGTCTATCTTGAAAAACTTCATTCTAAAATCACACACAACAAACTTGTATTTTGGGTCTCTAAGACCCCAAACATTCCATGAAAATCAATTCATAGATGATGGGTGTTAAGATACATATCCTCAAATTCTAGGCCTTCTAAGGCATCATAATGATTCTGTAAAAAAAATGCCCATTGTTGGCATTTTAAAAAAATCCAATTCTACTTGTTTCCTCACAACATATTCAACCTAATAGTCTCCTTCCTCTAACTTTTTGCACCTCTTAGGATGGCTAAAAGAGCATTTATGTGATTCCTACCAAGTAAGAAGTGGTAGATTAGTTGGTTGTGAGTCTAAAAATTTGGAAAAACTGGGCAAAGAAGCTTCGAGACCCTAAGATAGAACATTGGCTACAAGAGGGATATTGTAGACCCTAGGTTTTTCTATTACTTTTAGAGCTTCAGCCTGAGAAGGCTCTTTCTTAGTAAGAGCCTAGTCATGTGGGCCATTATTTGTTTATAAATTTCCTCCTTTATGATTTCTTATGTTTGAGCTTACAATTTTAGTGCAATTTTTCTTCTTTCCTACCATATTTTAATGATTTCCAGCTATTTTTTTCCATCTTCCAGAGAGGGCTTAAGAGGAGAGGATGAGAAATTAGGCACATTGTTATAGGCTAACTAAAGGGGGGAATCCTAAATTTTATGGTCGATGGATTGGAAACAAAAATAGGTGTTGGGAAATTTAATACACATAACTCATTGGAAGTGTCTCACATCCCCAACTTGAATATCCACAAACTCTTTAAGGTCCCAGTAGAGGTCTACTTCTACACAAACTCGCTTCTGTGATTTAGCATAGTACAACCTTCTT
The DNA here is from genome assembly GCA_037957365.1 of Torreya grandis. Lineage (NCBI taxonomy): Eukaryota > Viridiplantae > Streptophyta > Pinopsida > Cupressales > Taxaceae > Torreya > Torreya grandis. The sequence goes on from JARHVA010000207.1 coordinate 442,919, forward strand.
TAATTATGGCAAACAACTAAACCTACAGAGCAAGTGATCTGGTGAATAAAATGCCAATAGAGGAGTGGGAGACTTGGAAACTCTACCCAAATTGGGACCTTGAGAGAAGTGTGCTTGGAGACCACAAATTCTTGTGTCTAGGGAGAGAGAACCATGAGCGAGCTCCTAACATACCATGTGGCTAACTTATAGAGGATACATCCTATATGGGAAGGGTCAACAAAATGGAATAGAAAAAATCCCTTGGTCATATTTTGGATGCTTTCAAGATTTATGCCATGAGTAGCCTAATGGGCTTGAACCTAGGATCTAAGCATACTTTCAGAGGGAATTCAACCCACAAAATATCCTATCAAAAATAACTATTCTATCCATTGAAAAATAGAGTTAAATTCTGGAATGGGTAAAATAACATTAGGTTCCAATGAGTTACCTCATTATAGACCTTCGATAAAAACTTCTTCAAGTGTTTAAAGGGGCCCATTACTTGATGCTCTATCATTTTTCTTCATAATTGAATTAACTAGGAGAGAATGAGGAGAAGTCATTAAATAGGCTAGCCTCACCCAAAGGTGAGAAACCCTAAAAGGAAATAAATGTTAGTCCCATAGGTAACCTAACAAGGGTCACAATATGCAGATAATCTGGAAAGACAAAAAATCAAGGGCCAATTATATGAAGCCCATGGAGGAAACCCTAGAAGAGCTTTTTTCTAACCACAAACCCATGAATAATTTTTATAAATCTACCAAACTTGGTCAATAGCCCACTAATTAAAAAATTAAGGTATTTTCATAAGTATGCTATATCGTAGATTTAATTTCCTTATCCAATTTTAATAATTGGGATTTGCTAAGCATCTGAAATGATTTGGTAATAGTTTTTATCACCTATCTTAGTGTTCAAGAAATATTCTTCCCCCGTGGTTATTTTGAATCCCTTGACTCCTTAATCTTTGCATCCCACTTTTTCTTGATCATGCTTTACCTTTTTTTTTTATTCTGATATAATAAGATAGAAGATTAAACTAATTCATATTTTATATTATATTATAATCAAATATGAATTTAAATATAAAAATCATAATCTAATTTTAATAATTGTATTTACTATTAAAAAAATTATAAGGGAATAATATAACAAGATTGTCTATATTTTGTGAAGTCTGAGCCTAAATATAAGATGAAGAAATGAAAGGAAGTAGAATCAAGAGATATTCAACTCAAGAACTAAGACTTTGGATGTGGTTGGATAGATTTTTCAGTGTCATAGTATTAATTAATGTTGTTTTTTAGTTACTAATGAATTCATCTAAGTGAATGTAACCTCTATTTTCATACAAGTCATCGTGCATTTTTCAAAAGTATCTATATGTAATCATAAGGCTTCACTATATACACAACTCCATAAAAATGTCTCCTCTTTGAAATCTTAAATCCACTTTTGACACTAGCTTTTGGATAAAAAGGGAGGAAATTATGAGTTGATCTGATCCCAACCAGACCACAATGAATGACTAAGGATTATCTACATATCCAATAACCAAAGAGGGAATTCAAACTACATGTAGTTTTTATTGTTAGTTGTGTGTGCAATAGTACTTTAATAATTTTAACTTGTATTTTGATTTTTTGCACTTGAAAAAGGAAAACTTTGACTTTTATATGAGATACATTAGACTTGGCTAAGACTTGATCTTTATCAATAATGATTGAATTGGCAAAAATAGGGAAGACTCTTTGAATATGCAAGTGATTACTATCAGCTTGATAGGTGTTCACTAGATAATTTATAGATAAGAAATATGATTATTGTGTATTTGTATGGGACTCTTTGTATATTTTATTATTCTCTTGACATTTAATATATACAAGGAAACCCATTGAATGATTTTTAATTTGAAAATTAAGTGTTTCTTGGCAATGGGATGATTCCATTAATGTTGGATGAGTCTAAAATTTCAAAATATTCTAAGTATAATGTTTTTTTCTAGAAGGAAGGAATATTGATATGATGGTCTAAATATATTTTAAGTTAAATTTTGAATATTTTAGATATACACTATGGAAATCATGTAGGTGACTCATATAAAATTGTGAAGGTCTTACTCATGGAAAGCATGTAGATTTGGAAGAAGAGTGGACAAGAGCCATATGTGCACACAAAATCCATGTAAGGTGAAGGTAAGTTAAAATTAATATTTATAAATATCTAATACTAAATTTTAGTGTTTACATATCCTCACTCGATTGCTCTAATGTCTCCTACCCAGGTACATGCCCTTATGATATTATCATTGTCTCTTATATGATAATATAAACTAACCATTATTTTAAAATCCTTAATAAAATATTGTAATAAAACATAGTAATACATAAATAAAATTAAAAATCTTAAGGGATCATATTTTATAATATTTAATATTATGGACATTTGATTTGGCACGAGATAATTATAAGTTATAAACTTTCATCATGTTAGGGTTATTATTTTTCCAGCTTCTCTCCATATCTTTTCTCCTCTCTATCATCTTTTTATCATCTTTTTCTCTCTTTCTCTCTGTATTTATTTAGTTTTGAGCTTTTTCCGATAACCATACATTATATGGTTCAAAGGAACCAAAACTATACAATATTAAACATTGGGATAGGCTCTTGTGACCCTTTATTTTGGGTCTCATTCTTTTTATCTTAATTTTTTAGCTTTTCCAAACCAATGTATATTGTATTTCTCCTTTATAAAGTCATCATTTTAATTTGAAATTTTAGTCTATATAAAACATAATATGAATGAGAAAGAACTGAATCCATCCATTTTGAAAGAGAGCATTTTTATCAAGCATTTTGAATAGACTTTGAAAAAAAATATGCAACCCTTATTCTTTATCATGCATTCATTTTAGCTTAAAACTTTATATAATACTCACCCTTCATTCAATTTATACTTCAAGCATTTATTTATAAATTTGTTAAAATATCTATAATTGTAATGATTATTGAAGGATAACATAATGATTATTGAAGGATAACATAGACCCCATAAACATCCCTTAGTTTTAATGGTCTTTAGTTTTTTCAAAGTTTTAATGAAAGAAAACAGTTTATTAGAAATATGCATAAAATTTTCGAAAATTGAACGATGTTTTCAAAGCCTATAACAATGCCCCCTCCTCCCCTTAAAAAGAAAAGAAGAAAGTAAAAGGAAGAAAAGTCCTAACTCTTCTAAAAATGAGACTATTCTTCTGAAAATGTCACTACAGTTATAAGAAGCAACCTCAGTTAAGTTCACGTCAATACGGTTATAAGAAGCAATTCAATTAAGGTCCTATTTTGTGGGTAGTGTTCCTCTCACTATCTAGACTTTGTACAAGCTGTCTATTCCTAACAACTATAATTATATTGCAACAGATCATATATACTTCTTTAACTCCTTCCAAGTATTTTCCTCCCGAAATTATACATATGCAATAATATATTTAATTGTTTTTGTCACTGAACGTTTGGCACAATATGAGAAGAACTCTTTCTTGGTGCCCCTCCGCTGTTGTAGGGGTGAATCTTTTGAATAAAATATACATGCATCTATATAAAATTAGAAAATAACAATTTTAAAAAATATACCAGTAAATGTGTGCGCCTCACCAGCCAATCATAGAAAAATAATAATAATTACAAGCTACTTTCAATACCTAATCCAGTTAACCAAGAAAAAAAAAAGCTAATGATGTAACCATGGCCAAAGTAATCGTAAAATTTCCTTTCACATTACTGAGTCCTCTCAAAGTACTGTTATCCTTCTCTCTTAAGTTATATTTACTGAAACAATCCCACATATACTTCTAGTTTTACCCATTATTCAATATCTTCCGCTGAATATACTTAGTCCTGGAGAATGTTACAAGTCATACACAAATAATTAGTTTGATGTGAAATGAAGAAAGGAAAAATCAGTAATGAACAAACCAAAACCTGCAAAAGACCCGGCTATAACCAAGCCAAATAGAGAAAATAAGAGTAATTACAAACCACTTTCAATACCTAATCCAGATAATCGAAAAAAATTTGAAAGAAAGAAAGAAAAGTTAATAATGTAAACATACCCTAAGTAATCATAAATTTTCCTTTCACCTATCTGTGATAGTTCCTTAGCGACATGGTAGGTATGGGCGGAATTGGCAAAACCCTAAACATAGAGTGAGTGTCTTGCCAATCCGGCAATACCTACTAAGCTATTAAGAAGAGTAATAAAAACTGGAGGAGGTCAATCCACTTCGCTTTTGTTTGAGCACAGACACGAAATGTTGCATTCCAGAAGGCCCTTTATATAAGAAAAGCAAACCCTAACTAGGGTTCCCTGGTTTAACAATGAGAATTCGATCGAGATTCTCTCCACAGCGTCACGCGGCTGGCGTTTTGTTATTTATCGCCTTGTGGAATGCATCTTCACTGTTGAAGCGTGGAATGCGTAGTTGACTAGCCCACTGTTTTTGGTTCTATTTTTTTGGATTTCTCTGACAAACATATAATATGTTTCGGTTCGTTTTTTCCATTAAAACTACATTTACATCCAATACATTGTTGCCTTGAAACGAATAATATGTAATGGCGTTAATTGTAAAGTAAATATAATATTTACTATTTGAACGTTTTAGTATAATTTTATTATATAAAATAATAAAAGTATCAAAGGTTATATAGTAAAGCTTGGAATTTACAGTTCAAACTTTATATTGGAGGATCAAATGTCAGTTTGAAATATGGCACAAAAAATTAAGAAACAGAAAAAAGAAAAATTAAGTTAGACAAGACACAACACTCAAAACCACATTACCTTAGTGAAAGGTGTTCAAAACTATATAGCAAACTAGAAGAGAACTAAGCAAGGGTCAAAACCCCTGAGGGAGGAGGCAAAGGATTGTCTTTAGATGGCAAAATAGTCCAAATGGAAGGCTATGTTGATTGATGATTTGACGCCACCCAGTGACCCAAGGGGTCCAAAGTCATATCTATCGATGATCCATCGTGGGCGAGATCTGAGTAGCAATGGCAATAGGAGAACCCCTTCAGGAGGGAGTTGTATCAAAATTTTCACTCGGTGATAGCGAACTCCATCCCTTCTAAAGAAAGTGAGGGGAGAAGTGACTGTGACTACGAGAATGGATTTAATGCTTCTTGGGAGGTGGCAGTAGGAAACCTTGGAGTGAACCATCAGGGGGGATGGGGCTCACTATGTAAAGAGTACTCCCCCATTGGTCCAATAGTTCTTGTAGATGACAGATCTCCATGGAAACCTTCTCAATCTAAACTTAAATATGCATGCAAGTCGAGGATAAAGTATCAACCTTGTCATTAATAGAAAAGAAACAACAACATTCAACATTATTAAATAAAGCATTATTTTTGGCCTTCCATAATTGGAAAAGAATTGCAGTTCTAAAAAAAATCCATAAAAACACAATATCATCAGGCTAGTTGATCGAATCCCCAAGCAGGGAAAGATGCCAAGAGAAAAGCTGAGGATGATATGGATGAAAGAGGTTATAAATCCATTTCCAAGTAGAGTCACATCAAGGAAAAAAATAGAATATATGTTTAAAGGATTTTCGACACTTGCAGGTGAGGAACTTGGGTTGAGTGATTCTAATATGAGAGAGCTACTCCCCAAGTGGAATACCTTAGTATACCAAGCACCAGAGGAAATGGGCTAACTTGGGATCAAGATGAGCTATCCAAATTTGATCCAACCTAGTAAGCCATGTCTTGGGGGAGGAATTAAGACCCCATCACCCATTGAGTTTGATGAGAGTAGAAGAGAAATGACTTATAACTTGATAGAGGAGTCCCGAGGAATAGTTCTTGAAAATGGGTGTCACAATTCCACCTCCAGTCCTTCCACCATGAACATGGCATTTGCTAACCCAAATTGTACAACATTACATCTAACATTAGCTTAGGAATGCATAGTACTAAAGGTAAGTCCCCATTATTCAATTAAAAAATTTCTTTTCAAATCTGGCCAAGTCTAATCTTGGATAGAGACCAAATCTATAATGGTATGAATTCCTTTCCTAAAAAGCCATAGTGCCTTTATCCTAGGAAAAATTGTTGATAACTTGGTCATTATCAGAAACCAACATAATTATGGTCATTCAAATCTAAACCGGTGCATAAACCATCACCAATCCATCTTAGATGGGGCTTAATAGCCTCAAAAGCCTTCCATGTGATTTTTTCCAAAAAAGATCCTTCAATTTTGATTGGAGCCAACATGATGAGAAGGGTATGGAATCCAATATTTTTCCAACTCAGTTTTCCATAAGGGAAACTAGAAGTTATACAATGTCTTAGCAATATCTTTTGGGATTCATTGCCTTCAATTACTCTAATAACCCACTTAGCATACAATGTTGTGCTTTATCTGTAAATATCAATAATTCCCAGACCTCCTTTATCACGAGCGAGGTAACAAATGTCCCAAGAAACTCAATGGAATGCCCTAGTTTGTATGGCATTAGACCATAGGAAATCCCTAAGAATTTTAGCCAACTTATCATAAGAGGCCATAGAGGGAGCCCAATCGAAAGAATAGTAAACATGTGTAGCCGGTAAGAATTTACTACAAACTTGAAATTTCCTTGCTAAAGAGAGTGTTTTGATAACCCAATATTCAACCTTATTTTCATCATGGTTAATGACATATTTCCAAATCTCTATAGAGGAAATATCAAAGGTAAAGGGGATGCTCAAAAAATTTAATTGTTCTCCTTTGTTGATCCATTTCCACTTGACCAGGGGAAGCCACTCAACATAGGATTTATACTTTGTCTGAAACATTGAGTTTAACTCCATTACAAACTAGACCTAGAGGCTAAACAAATAATATCAAGATGTTTCATATTTTTTAAGAAAAAAAATCCTGCTCTTCAAGGGTGAGAAAAGTATCACTAGAAAAGTGACCACTAATGAGTTGAGAAGATCAGTCAAGTAAAATAATAACCCAAACATAACACCACTCAGCGTTAGAGGTTGAAGATATCCTAAATCTTCTACAAAAATAACACAAGTAGTTGGAACAAGAGGGAAACCTTAACGAATAGAGCATTGGAGGTAAATACTTTCATATTTGAGACTATTAATAATGAGGTAGGTAGAGGCATCTACTAGTAAAGTTTGGACTACCAAAATAAAAAATATATCCAAAATTAATAGCCTTTATCATAGCAAAGATCAAAGGCCATTCAATTATTTCATATGATTTTAAAAAATCTAATTTGAAAAGAATGGTTCTTTGACATGAAACCCTATCCCACTCCATACCTTCTCAAACAACAATAAGGTTATCAAGAATATATCTACCTTTAATCAATCATGTTTTATCTAGTCTAAAAATAGCAAGAAGAATGAGACAAGGATGGTTGGCAAGAGATTTAGCAAGGATATTATAAGACACATTCAACAAATTGATATGCTGCCATCCAATAATGAGTTTCAAGTCATTGGATTTAGTTATGAATTTGATATTACCTTAAATGATTATGGTACCCAAGGATTGCTTTTGCATATCTTCTCTATAAACATGAATAAAATAGAGCCTAATGAATTCCCATGTGGTTTTTAAAAATTTGTATGCAAAGCCATTAATTCTAGGAGCTTTGTCATTACTCATGTATTGAAGAACCTATGTGAGTTCATGGAGACTTAGGAGTGCCTCACATAGCCATTTATCTGCAAGATTTAGCTTGCAAGGAACCACATCAAGGCATTCTTGTAGAGCTTGGGTTCTTTACATCATTTCCTTCTAAGCTTGAAGCACTAATTTATTGTTGTCTATAAAATTAGAGGATATGTCAAGAAGAGAAGTGAGCCTTTCTTGAGCTAACTTGATATCCTTGATCTAGTTTTGGGCCTATTTGGCATTGAGATATTTGAAAATTTTATTAGAATCATTGTCTCTAATTTTGAGCCAATACAAGTGAGCATGATTTTTTTCCCCTCTAGAAGAAACACCATTTTCTACCTTGATTTAATGTTTGAGTGAATTGGCTATCTTTATAAGTGATGATAAAAAGGAATATGTTTGAGGAAGGAGGAAACTATATGTAATTCCTTAAGTATAGTTGTTGACCATTTTTGCATGACCAATTTATGTTTTCCCTTTGGCTATTTTCATTTCTCCCTTGCTCATTTTTTGTGTTTAGTCACTTTATTTTTTGTTTGTCTTTTCCCTTCAGCCTCTCCTCATTCAGGTTCTTCCCCCATGTTCTTTGCCTTTCCCCTTTGTTTTTTCCTTTGGGATGTTGTTTTCCTTCGAGATTTTTTCTTAGCCTTTCTCATTTTATTTTTCCCTGAAGTTCCCTTCAAAAAATTTTTGAAGGGCCACTTCCCTTCGAAGTGCCCTTTAGAATATTTCGAATGCACTTTTTCTTGCCTTATTTTTGCCCAAGTAACCCTTCAGGTTTTTTTCGAAGGGCACTTTTTGTCTAAGTGACCCTTCAAAAAAAATTGAAGGGCACTTTGCCTCATTTCTTCCTCCAACTGACCCTTTAGATTTTTTTTAAAGGGCACTTTTCATCCAAGTGACCCTTTCAAAAAAAAATTAAGGGCACTTTTTGCCCAAGTGTCCCTTCAAATTTTTTTTGAAGGTCACTTTTGCCTTGGTCTTCCCCGAATGCCCCTTCAGATTTTATCTGAAGGTACATTTTGTCCAAGTGCCCTTCAGGATTTTTCTTGAAGGGTCACTTTTGACCATTTTCTCCAAGGTTACCCTTTAGGATTTTTCTCGAAGGGCCCTTTGTCCATAACATACCCTTCGAAAAAGTTTTGAAGGGTCGTTTCCTTTGGAAATGCCCTTCATAATTTTTTGAAGGGACCTTGTGCCCCTACCCAAGTGTCCTTCAAAAAAAATTCAAAGGACACTTTCCCAGGTCCTTCAGGAAAAGTTCTTGAAGGAAACTAGTCATTTCCCAACAAGCCGTCAAGCCAAAATTATCAAAGGAAATCCTTCAAACAATTTATCTAAAGGAATTACTTTGGGAAAAGTACCATGACCAAAGCTTGAGCCAAATAGATTCCCATGACATGTCGCAAAACATCAATTTTGATGCAGCCAACTAGCCATTGGGGTTCAAAGACATGATGTGCCACAGGCATCAACTTTATGGTGACCAACTAGTCATTGGGTTCACATTGGTGACTTACTATAGGAGATCAACTTTAATGTAAGGAATTAACCATTGGGGTGCATCTTGGTGATGTGTTGCAAGAAATTAAGTTCATGCCCAAAGTCTTCAAGCAAGAAGTGAAGTCACTTGGAAAACTTGAATGACTCTACAGTGCAAATCGAGATTTGTCAAAGGCTTGACTTATAACTTTTATAAGGAGCCTTAAATAACTTGAAGGAGAAAACAAGGATTAGGACTCAAAAAACCCAAAAGGATCTTAAGCAAAGCAAAATCAAGTTTTCAAAAGAGCTTTGTTTATAAACTTTTATAAGGAGAAGCAATCAAAAACATGAAAGATTAAGTAACCTTGATAGTGAAAATTGGGTTTCCCAACATGCTTGACTTATAATTTTTTTAAGTAAATCCATTCAGAAAACCCGAATGAGTCTGCAATGCAAAACATAGAATCTTTCAAGAAGAATCTAAGGTTTACATTAATGATCTAAGTAGCAATGATCTGAGCCATTTCTTATGGAGGGTCATCTCACCATTGGTTTTATAGTGATCTTTCTCATTTCAAGAGGGCGAAACAAAGAGGACAAAATCCAACCAAATGAGAGAGTAGATGGAATCAGTTTCATCAAGATGGTGATGACAAACCATTTTAGAGGCTTCTATTTTGGCACCAAAGAGTTCTCTCTTCTCTCCCTCTTTTGATATAAATAGGACCTTTGGGCTCTTGTTTTATCATCCATAGATAGTACAGTGAAGCTTTGCTGGAATGTTTTGCCATTTTCTTGATTTTGAGAAAAGAAGCATCAGTTTGTTTTCTTTCTAAGTTTTGGACATTTGCCTCAGCATGAAAGCAACATAGAATGATAGCAAGTGATGTTTTATCCTTATATTCTATGTCCTTCATGATTTTGAGCAAATATTTGATCCAACAAGTCATATAAAGTGCATGCTAGCTATATGAGATTTTGCATATGTGTAACCCTTTTTTGGACTATACAGGTTGTCTTCCCAGTTACTTAACTTATGTGATCACATTCATTTTATCTCTACTTTGAAATATTTATGTTGGAATCTTCTAGATCTCAAAGAATAGGCTTGTATTCTTTTGTATTGTGCAAAAGTATAGGGCATACATGTAGATAATAACTTTTGGTGTATCACCATTTTAGACTAGGCCTTTTCATTTATGCAAACTTCTGACTCTTTTCCTTCATACAACTTGGTTCAACAGTTTTATTTTATAAAAATTTAATACAAGGAGCTCACCCTTTCAACTTATAGGTTCATTTCCACTTATAGGTGCACCCATAGGCTTGGAAATGTCCCAATGTTACCCAAATCTGGAGGAGGCTTGAATAACCCTCTTCTAGGGTGCAAGATTTGGAGACAACAATTTTGGCATGCTTGGTGGGACCAATTTTTATTGCTAATTCAAGGTAAATGCTGGTCTTGATAGGCCTAAAGTAGTAGAAATACCCCTAACCCAACATTTGGTGACTCTTAAAGGGTGTGAATCCCTAGTTCTAAACCAATTTTTATGCATTATCCTACATAGTCCTCATAATGTCCTCAAGATTTTCTAACCAAGCCCCTTTAGTAAAATCTCTTCTTGAAGAACAACACCCTGAACCACTCCTAGCCCTATTAAATCCTTAGAAAGGAGGTTTTGAGGAAAAAGAGGAAGAGGTTGAAGAAGTTGAAGAAGAAGAAGAAATAGAGGATCAAAGGGAAAGAAGAGAAATGGGGGAAAGAGGAGAAATGGATAGGCATCAACCCTTCCCTACTTTTAATACCCAAAACCCAATAGAGCTTCTTACATTTGACCCCATCCCTCTGAATGCTACCAAAAATATTCTTAGTTTTAATGGGGAGGGTCCTGTTATCGCATCTGAACATATTAGAGACATCTCTAATTTTTGCAATTTCCATAATGTTACTAGGGCCAACATAGTCATTAGGTTGTTTTCTATGTCTTTAAAAGGGAAAGCACTTGACTAGTATATAACATTGGATGGCGATTAAATTACAAATTGGGATGGCTTTGAAGACCTATTAGTGACAAGATTTGAAAATAAAATTGATCATGCTTCCCTAATACACCAATTGAATGTAATAAGAAGAGGTCCAAATGAATCCATGGGAGATTTCAATGAGAGATTTTAAAGAACATGGTATAAGCTAACACCAATCATGAGACCTCCTCCCAACTTTGTGTTCCCAACATACATCAAAGGGATTGGTATTGATGTCATTGTTATGTTGCAATCAATTGGAGGATTCACTCTTCCAAATGCATATGAGTTAGCAATTGAGGCTGAGAATAGTTTAATTCAGGCTAGAAGACTTCCTCCAAGATTTTCCATACATTTATTATTCCAAAATTCAGTTGAAGCTCCAAGCATGTCACAAGTTCCCAATGCCAATGTGAAACCAAGAGCCTTTCCTAAGAAGGTGGATAACATTGTGGACAAGGATGAAGAAATTAGATCATTGAGAGCTCAGCTCAAGCAAGCTCAATATCAAGCAAATACTCCTAATGCATAATACTATCCTAAACAAGGATATAGAGCTCCATACCAATACAATTATCAAGGGAGATGACAAAATCAACAAGGTTACAGTAGGTAGCACAATGTATATAATCCAAATTCTACTCCTCCCATGCTAGGTTGTGGAGTTAAAAGCTTCACCAGGATGCAAACGGGAGGTTGCTGAGAGGTTGCTGAGTTACAGAGCAATCGACGTCAGTCTGATCAACCGACGTCGGTCATATCCAGTGAGCAAAGCAACCAACATCAGTCAGGATCGGCTGACGTCGGTCATCTCCAGCCAAACAGGGACTGACGTCATTCACCTGTGTAGTTCTAGAACTGTTAGTTCATGAATAGTTTGTTAAAGAACCAGTTGTTTGCATGTTAAAGGCTAATTTTAGTCTTGGAGCTACGGATCTAATTATTGTAATTATATGTCTAATTATTTTTTGCATGAGATCTATATAATAGACTCATGGGTTGTATTGTAAAGTGTGAGGGATCAAAGCAGGGATTCCCCAAGTGCTAGATAGAGAGAGAAAGCTTGGCTCCTCATAGTGCCAAGTGTGTATGATCAAGTAGATCTATGGGAGAGCAAGGTTTGGTAGAAGATCCATAGGGTTGTTGGTTTGGAAGACAAGTGTTCTTCATGGTATGTAAGATTAGGTTGGTCTGTAGGTATGCAAGATTAGGAAGGAGATCTACATGTGTAAGTAAGGTCAGTTGATCTGTAGGTGTGTGTGTGTGCAAGATCTAGGTTTACAGGTGTGCAAAACCAGGTTGATTTGTAGGTGTGCAAGATCAGGGAGGTCAGCAACACAATAGGTAGCAAGATCAGGTGAAATCTACTTGGAGTACGTGGTGTACTTGGACCTTGAGTACGTGGAGTACTCGGTTGGACCGGTAGTGATTGTCACTTATTGGTGTTACTGGCAGTAGTGATACTGACTGGTTGGAAGTGAAAAACAACTCTATGTTTGAGTTGTTGTTAGGACCATAATTGAGAGAGTGAGCTCTTGAAGAGATTTACTTTTTATGCCTTAGACGTGTGGGAGCCCTAGAGGTGTGCTTGGCTCCTCATAGTGCCATAGTGCCAAGTGTGTATGATCATGTAGATTTGTGGGAGAGCAAGGTCTGGTAGAAGATCCACAGGGGTGCTGGTTTGGAGGACAAGTGTTCTTCATGGTATGTAAGATCAGGTTGGTCTGCAGGTATGCAAGATCAGGAAGGAGATCTACATGTGTAAGTAAGGTCAGTTGATCTGTAGGTGTGTGTGTGTGAGATCTAGGTTTACAGGTGTGCAGAACCAGGTTGATTTGTAGGTGTGCAAGATCAAGAAGGTCAACAACATAATAGGTAGCAAGATCAGGTGAGATATACTTGGAGTACATGGTGTAGTCAGACCTTGAGTACGTGGAGTACTCAGTTGGACTGGTAGTGATTGTCACTTACTAGTGGTACTGGCAGTAGTGATACTGACTCTTTGGAGGTGAACAACAACTCTGTGTTTGAGTTGTTGTTGGGACTGTAATTGAGAGAGTGATCTCTTGAAGAGATTTATTGTTTATGCCCTAGAGGTGTGGGAGCCCTAGAGGTGTGTAAGGAAGAAGACTATGGCATCTTCTTTGTTGCATTTCCTTCTAGAAGAGTATTAATACAATTGGGTATTGTCTCTCATATTCTGTGTTGTTTCTGGTTTCTAGTTACTTATTGTTTCTGGTTAAATTCCGCATTTAGTTACTTGGTAATCAATTGTGCTTCCTAGGTCCTAATAAGTGGTATTAGAGCTAGGTTGCAGGGAGCAGGTTTGTGTTTGATTACAGGTCACTCTCAGGGGTTTCTGATTAAGTGGGAGTAAAGCAATGGTAGAGGAAAGTAAACTAAGAATGGAGGAATTCAAAGGCACGAATGGTCAATTACAGTGTTATGAAAAGAAAGAGCAGGTAAAGAAAGATTGTTGGTTGGTAGCAGATCAGCATGAAGGAAATAAAGAAGCAAGTATCGTTGCATGGATTGTTGCACTGGATGCTCTTATATGTTCCTTAGATAAAGTAGAATCTTGATTTATAGATTCTATTGCCTCTTTCCATGCAGCCCCAAATAGAGGGGTTGGTGAGCCTTGTCAAATTATTGGCAAAGGGGAAGTGCGGCTGAAATTGCAGACAGCCAACACATGGGTGTTGAAGGATGTCATGCAGGTCCCAGTTCTGAAGATGAGGCTAAGTTCTTCAGGAAATTTGGGTGATGAGAGATGCACAGGAACTCTCATAGCGGATGCACTTGAATTAGTTGGTGGTAAGAAATCAGGTACTCTTTATCTACTTGCTTTTATTATTGATTCTTCTTCTATTGCGAAGACGTGGCTTTGTAGGCTTGGTCACATGAGCAAGAAGGAGATGCATGTTCTTAAGACAAAGTCAGATGTGTTTGACAAACTTAAAAACTAGAAAGCTTTGGTGTTCTTAGAGGAGATGATGGATAGAGATCAGTGGATGGGACTGGATAACTCTGAGCAGGGCAGTTTGGACAAGGTTTTGATCTAAAGAGAGCTCACAGGTAAAAAGTCATCACTCACAGGAAAACACAGTTACCGGCATCGGTCAAGAGGAACTGACATCGATCAGACAGGTACCAACGTCGATCATGTGCAGACAAGCAAAGTTGGTAATGTCAGGTGGGTGGACACCGACGTTAGTCGGGTAGACACCAGTGTCAGTCAGAGAATCGACATCGGCAGTCAAGTCGATCATAGGGAACCGATGTCGGTCAGGTGCAGACTGGGAGGTGACTGACATCGAACACTGATGGAACAGATTTTGGGTGGATAGCAAGTTGTCAAGGAGTCTCAAATGCCCATGTGGAGGACTGAAAGTGTAAGTAAGCCTCAAATTCATTATTCCCCTTCTTTATACTTGTTGCTCACTGCAAAGCAGGTAGGATCCAGGAAACAGTGGGAGCATGGCATGAATTCTTTGGAAGAGAACCAAACGGGAGATTTGGTAGAGTTGCTAGCCGGTATGAAGCACTGAGAGACGAATGGATTCCTTGGTTAAAGAAGAGAGAGAATGGACACGTGAGATGGAAGGCCAAGTCATATGGTCTTGAGCAAGCTACAAGATAGTAGTACAGGTTTGACAGGTGGATGACAAAGCATGGCTTTAGTCAATGTCATTGTAACCATTGTGGTTTTTTTACCAGGTTGGATAATGGTCGCAACATTATCCTATTATTGTATGTGGATGATGTGCTTGTTACAGGTGCATACATACAGGGATTTACTGAGCTAAAGGTAAAGTTAGTTCGGTGGTATGTCATGAAGAATTTGGGAGTAGCAAAATTCTTTCGCATGAGTATTCCTAGAGACAGGGAAGATCACAGGTTGATGTTGTCTTAGGATGATTGTGTGAAGGTAGTGCAAGATGTAGAAATGGCAAGCACACCTATGGATGGACAGTTCATAGAATAGGGTCCCCAATCACATGATGAGGTTGAGTACATGTGTACTCCCTGATATTGCCCCAGTAGTGGGAGTTGTCAGCAGGTTTGTGGCCAATCTGAGAAGGAAGCACTGAAAAGCAGTTTAGTGGATTCTCAGCATTCTGAGAGGGACCAGCAGTAGGTTAACATGCTATGCAGGGTCAGGCACTTCAGATATGGCAGGTTACTTGGATGACAGGAGTTGCACCACAAGATGTGTGGTGGTTGGTCTTCAAGATTGAGCTTGAAGAGGAATACAGGCCAAGAAACAAATTAGATGATGTACAGGTATAGGTACAGGTGCAGCTATTTATCTCCAAGTGGGATATTGTTAGGTTGTGGAGCTAAAAGCTTCACCAGGATACAAACAGGAGGTTTCTGAGAGGTTGTTGAGTTGCAGAGCAACTGACGTCGATCTGATCAACCAACGTCAGTCATATCCAGTGAGTAGAGCAACTGACATCAGTTAGGATCGGCTGACATTGGTCATTTCCAGCTAGATAGGGACCGACATCGGTCGCCTGTGTGGTTCCAGAACTGTTAGTTCACGAACAGTTTGTTAATGAATCGGTTGTTTGCATGTTAAAGGCTAATTTTAGTCTTGGAGCTACAGATCTAATTATTGTAATTGGATGTCTAATTATTGTTTGCATGAGATCTATATAATAGACTCATGGGTTGTATTATAAAGTGTGAGGGATCAAAGCAGGGATTCCCCGAGTGCTAGATAGAGAGAGCAAGCTTGGCTCCTCATAGTACCATAGTGCCAAGTGTGTATGATCAGGTAGATCTATGGGAGAGCAAGGTCTGGTAGAAGATCCATAGGGGTGTTGGTTTGGAGTACAAGTGTTCTTCATGGTATGTAAGATCAGGTTGGTCTGCAAGTATGCAAGATCAGGAAGGAGATCTACATGTGTAAGTAAGGTCGATTGATCTGCAGGTGTGTGTGTGTGTGTGTGTGTGTGTGTGTGTGTGTGCAAGATCTAGGTTTGCAAGTGTGTAGAACCAAGTTGATTTGCAGGTGTTCAAGATTAGGGAGGTCAACAACACAACAAGTAGCAAGATCAAGTGAGATCTACTTGGAGTACGTGGTGTACTCAGAGCTTGAGTACGTGGAGTACTCAGTTGGACTGGTAGTGATTGTCACTTACTGGTGGTACTGGCAATAGTGATACTGACTAGTTGGAGGTGAACAACAACTCTATGTTTGAGTTGTTGTTGGGACCATAATTGAGAGAGTGAGCTCTTGAAGAGATTTACTGTTTATGCCCTAGAGGTGTGGGAGCCCTAGAGGTGTGTAAGGAAGAAGACTGTGGCATCTTTTTTGTTGTATTTCCTTCTAGAAGAGTATTAATACAATTGGGTATTGTCTCTCATATTCTGTGTTGTTTCTAGTTTCTAGTTACATATTTCTTCTGGTTAAATTCCGTGTTTAGTTGCTTGGTAATAAATTGTGCTTCCTAGTCCTAACATCCCATAATGGTTGTTGTTCCAGTTCATACGAATCTAGTGCAAGGAGAAGATCATGTGGACCAATGGGGGTAGCCTCAAGTTCAATTTACATATGATGATATAAGAATGAACTATGCTTTGACTACATAAGAGGAAGCTACTCCTTACATGAAAACAGAAGAAGCATGTCCCAACCAAAGGGATAGTCATGGAGAAGGCAGCAGCCCAAGTATGGGAATGATGAATTTTCAAGAAAAAGATAATTTTGTGTTGACTCAAGGCATGTCAATTTCAGCCAATACAAGGGCCAAGAAGAGATCATTAGGAGAAGGAAAAGATCCATGAATAACTCCAAGTGATGTCTCTCCAAGGCTACAAAGCATCAATCAAAATGTTGCACCCTCTACAAGCCATGTTCCTCAACAAAACCATAATGTAAATGTCGTTGCCAAGATTATAACATAGCAAGATACAACTCCTTCATTACCATCAAAAATGCAAGAGAAAGTGAATTATCCATCTCTAAATATTGTGGACTCATTAAAGAGCACTAAGACAAGCATATCCCTTTGGGAAGTTCTACATATGCCTGGTCAAAAGGAGCTTTTGCAAGAGCAGTTAGAAAGCATGCATATGGCTCCTCAATCTTCAAAGCATCATAGTGTGGCTCTCACAAATTCTCCAAATCATCTTTTGGAGCCTTCTACTAAAGCTGAAAATCCTCCACCCTTCTACCTCACACTCATTGTGGGAGATAAGTTGGTCCACAACTGTATTATGGATAGTGGAGCGAGCACTATTGTTATGCCTAAAGTAATGGCTAATAAGCTTAGTTTGAACTATGAACCACATATTAAAGGCATGTTGTAGCTGGATGGAAATCCAACCAAGATATTAGGATTGGTCAAAGGTCTGAAAGTGTTTTTACATGGCTTCCCAAGCTTCCCTATCATGAAAGATATTGTGGTGGTGGACCTTCCAACACACTTTGCTAAATGCTTATCAAGGGACTTTACAGCCAAGATAGGAGGATACATTTCTATTGATTGGTCCTTTATAAATTTCAAGACAAGGTATGGAACCAAGGTAACCATAAGGACTCAACCCTTAGCAAGGTTCCACATCGGGCCATACTTTTAGACAATGACAAATCAAAATTGTCTAATCAGCAAAGAGGAAGAAATAGTCATGGATGGTGAAACATCTTCTCCTCTTGAAGCTATTTCTAACCTCTATCTTGATAAGTATAACACTAAAACACATGGTCTTGATCCTTACACTTTTATTGAGGAGACTAATTTTGGAGTTTACTGCATGCATAAGGAGAACATCCCAATTCCTTCACTCACTAGTGAAAATCATGAGCTTGATGGCATGTGAGAAATGTTCTTTGATGGTTCAAGGAGAAAAGTAGGTGCAGGAGATGGTGTCATGTTGGTTTCTCCATCAAATAATAATTAATACTCTTATTATAGGTTTCACTTCAGTTGCACTTGAAATATGGTAGAATATGAAGGCCTAGTTCATAGTCTCTAATGGGAAAAGAAGAGAGAAATTAAGCTTTTGAAAGTCTATGGAGCTAGTGAGCTAGTCATTCATCAAGCAATACTCCAAGCCAAAACTAAGAACCCCTTTCTCAAGTCCTACAAGCATATGGTATGGGATCTACTTGAATATTTTGATGCCTTCAACATCCAGCCCATACCAAGAGACTTGAATAAGCACGCTAATAGATTGACTGCAATAGGAGCATGTTTTGACTCAGCTACTAATGTTGAACAAGAGAATGATAAATCCCATATCAAGATCATTGTGAGACCTCTCATTCTAGATAATGAAGTTTCATGTAAAGTGTTTGAAAGTGATGAACACTTTGCACACTTCTTACAAAATGAGGCAATCTTCTCTTCAAGAAATCAAAGAAAGTTGCATGATCATTATGAAGAGCAAATTATATAGCTGAAAAAAAAATACCCAAGGGGCTGATTACCTTGGAGAGTGTCTTCAATGAGGATGATCAAAATAAGAACCAAAGAATGAGCATGTTAACAAAAGAAGATAACTATGAGAGAGTTCTGATTTTCAAGGACAAACTTTTGAAGATTGGCAAGGTTTGTTCTCAGCTAGAAAGACAAGATTTTATTGCATTATGTAAAGAGTTTCATGACATCTTTGCTTGGGAGTACAAGGACTTGAAAGGATTTGATCTAAGTCTATCTCATCACACCATTTATTTGTAGCATGGAACTAAATCAGTAAGACAAAAGCAAAGGCCTATTAACCCCAAGGTAAAAGAACTCATGAAGAAAGTGCTGACCAAATTGATTGAGTCTAGGATTATCTTTCCTATCAAGCACTCAACTTGGGTATCCAACCTTGTGCCAGTTCAAAATAAGAATGGAGAAATTAGACTTTGTGTGTATTTTCATGATCTAAATAAAGTGTCTCTCAAGGATCATTATCCACTCCTTTCCATGGAACAAATTCTGCAAGTTGTTTTAGGTTCTCAATGTTTCTCACTTCTTGATGGTTATATAGGTTATAATCAAATATTGGTAAATGAAGAAGATCAATTCAAGATAGCTTTCACCACCAAGTGGGGGACCTTTGCCTACAAGAAGATGCCATTTGGTTTATCTAATGCTAGAGTTACATTTTAAAGGGCAATGGACATGGCTTTCAAAGGTTTGATCAATAAGTTTTTGCTTGTTTACCTTGATGATATAAATATTTTTTCAAAGGATGATACTAATCATATGGGACATCTAAGGCAAGTGTTTGAGAAGTGTAAGGAGTACAACATATCCCTCAATCCAAAGAAGTGATCTTTGTTGTCCATGAAGGTAAGATTTTAGGTCATGTTGTTTCAAAATAAATCTTATCTATTGACCCCAAAAGGATTGAAGCTATTCTAAGCTTGTATTTTCCTCAAGACAAGAAAGGGATGCAAATTTTCTTAGGAAAATAAACTTTTTAAGGAGGTTTATCCCAAACTTTGCAACTATGGTAAAGCCTATCACATCCATGCTAAAAAAGAACCAATTTTTTACTTGGACCAAGGAAGGTAAAGGCAAATTTGAGGCAATCAAGCAAGCAATTGCAGCATCTCCCACTCTCTTAAATCTAAATTTTTATAAATATTTCATTATTTATACTTTTTTTAACCTTGACACAATCTCAGCTATGCTTATGCAAAACAATGATGAAGATGTTGAGCAACCAATTATTTTCTTTAGCCAAGGCTTAGAGGATAATGAAGTGAGATGTTCTTTTATTGAGAAGCAAGATTTAACCATCATTAGAGGATTGAAAAAGTTTAGGAATATGATTTCCAACAACAAGATCCATGTCATGGTTTCCCATCTTAACACTAAGGATTTTCTCCTAAGCAAGGATCTTAATGAGAAGAGAGTTGGATGGATCACGAAAGTGATGGAATATGACATTGATGTCAAGGTAGCCATCTTGGTAAGAGGGAGAGATTTGTGTGATCGCTTAGCATCTCACTTTTAAGAGCCAAAAGAGCAAGCCTTGGTAAATCAAGTTCAAGACCAACCAATTGATCAAATGTAAAATCAAATTTGGACACAAGAAATCATTGGTTTTCTTCAAAATGGTGAGTGTCCCAATGGCTTGAACAAATCTCAAATAATGTATTTTAGGCTGAAAGCTATTCCTTATTGTCTTGTGGATGGCATTATCTTTAAGAAGTATGTGAACAATGTGTTGCTAAAATGCATTAATATTGACCAATTGGATATGTTGCTTAAAAAATTCCATAATAGTGCAGATGGTGGTCACTTCTCTCTTAGAACAATAGCTGTAAAAATACTGAGAGCTGGTTACAATTGCCCTTGTCTTTTTAAGGGTTGTTATCATTGAGCTAAGGTTTGTCCTCAATGTTCTTTCTTTATTGTCAAAAAAAATATTGCTTCTCTTCTATTGAATTTTGTCCAAGTGGACCAACCTTTCATGCAATGGTGCCTTGACTTCATTGGCATGATCAATCCTCCATCAAGTGCTAGACACAAGTGGATATTGATTGCTATAGACTACTTCACAAGATGGGTAGAGGTTATTTCTTTTAAGGAAGCAAATGAAAATGTCATCTTGGAGTTTTATGATAGCATTGTAACAAGGTTTGGAGCTCCTCATGTCATCATCTCAGATAATTCACTTGCTTTCATAAGTGTTATGATTTTTTATTGGGTAGAAAAGAGTGGCATTCATTTGAGTACTTCATCCAACTAATACCCTCAAGGTAATGGATTGGTTGAGTCTACCAACAATAACCTCATCAAGATTATCAAGAGGATGTTGGAAACCAATCAAAGAGCATGGCATAACAAGCTAAAGACAACCTTATGGGTAAATAGAATCACTCCCAATAAATCAATTGGTAATTATCCCTTTGTATTTGTCTATGGGAAAGAAGCTAGGTTGTCCATATCATAATAACTTCCTACCTTAGAACTTGCACAACAGTTGGAATTACTTGAAAACACTCCCATGGAGGTCAGATTAATAGAATTAATACAGTTGTAGGAGGCAAGAGATGATGCACACAAATATTTGGAACACCATCAAGTTCTCATGAAAAGTACTTTGACAAAGGGCAAGGACAAGAGTGCTCAAATAAGGTGACTTGGTCTTGAAATGGGATGAAGATAGAGCAAAACCAAGCAATCATACAAAGTTTGATACTTTGTGGAGTGGTCCTTACATCATCAGCAAGTGCAAGCAAAGAAACTCTTTTTAGCTATCCAAGATGGATGGAGAAGAGCTACCTATTATAGTGAATGGGATCTATTTGAATTCTTTCTTTTGACCCTTTCTAGCCATGTTTTGTATATACCTTGTTTTGGTGTGTTTATTTTATTGTGTTATTTTCCCTAAGTACTTTGGAGCACAAGTGTTTCCCTTTTAGGTGTTTTCTTTCCTTTTATTAGTTGTGCATGTGTCTCTCTAGCTTGTGTGTTTGGTCATGGCTTGTTCTTTTAACTCTTATTTTCCTTGCATGACTCCATGCCCAATGGAAGGATTTAGGCAATTGGTCTTATGACATAATAGGCATGTCTCCCCTAGAAATTGCTAGAATGTTGACCATTTTTACATGACCAATTTTTGTTTTCCCTTTGGCTCTTTTTGTTTCTCCCTTGCTCATTTTTTGTGTTTTTTCACTTGCTTTATTATTTGTCTTTTCCCTTTAGCCTCTCCTGGTTTAGGCTCTTCCCCCTTGTTCTTTGCCTTTCCCCTTTGTTTTTTCCTTCAGGATGTTGTTTTCCTTCAAGATTTTGTCTTAGCCTTTCTCATTTTATTTTGTCCTGAAGTTCCCTTTGAAAAAGCTTCAAAGGGCCACTTCCCTTCAAAGTGCCCTTTGAAATTTTCCAAAGGTGCTTTTCCTTGCCTTGTTTTTTCCCAAGTGACCCTTTGTATTTTTTCAGAAGGGCACTTTTTGTCTAAGTGACCCTTCAGAAAAATTTTGAAGAGCACTTTGCCTCATTTCTTCCTCCAAGTGACCCTTTATATTTTTTTTGAAGGGCATTTTTCATCCAAGTGACCCTTCAAGAAAAATCCTAAAGGGCACTTTTCATCCAAGTGACCCTTTAGAAAAAATTTGAAGGACACTTTTTACCCAAGTGTCCGTTCATATTTGTTTAAGGTAACTTTTTCCTTGGTATTTTCTGAATTCCCCTTCAAATTTTATTTGAAGGGACATTTTTTCCAATTTCCGTTCGATATTTTTCCTAAAGGGTCACTTTTGACTATTTTCTCCAAGGTTACCCTTTAGGATTTTTCCTGAAGGGCCCTTTGTCCATAGCCTACCCTTCATAAAAGTTTAAGGCCATTTCCTTTGGAAATACCCTTCAAAATTTTTTGAAGGGACCTTGTGCCCCTACCCAAGTGTCCTTCAGAACTTTTTTGAAGGACACTTTCTCAATTGTCCTTTAGGAAAAGTTCCCAAAGGAAACTAGTCATTGCCCTCTCGAAGGGCCCTTTGTCCATAGCCTACCCTTCAAAAAAGTTTCAAAGGGCCATTTCCTTTAGAAATGGCCTTCAAAAAATTTTGAAGGGACCTTGTGCCCCTACCCAGGTGTCCTTCAAAACTTTTCTAAAGGACACTTTCTTGAGTGCCCTTCGGGAAAAGTTCTCGAAGGAAACTAGTCATTGCCTAACAAGCTGTCAAGCCAAAATTCTTGAAGTGATTCCTTCAGATAAATTTTATGAAGGAACTACTTCAGGAAAATTGCCATGACCAAATCCCAACCCAGATAGATTCCCATGACATGTTTTAGAACATCAATTTTGATGCAACCAACTATTCATTGGGGTTTAAAGACATGATGTACTACAAGACGTCAAATTTAGGGTGACCAACTAGCCGTTGGGTTCACATTGGTGATGTACCATAGGACATCAAATTTAATGTAAGGAATTAGTCATTGGGGTGCAACTTAGTGATGTGTCACAAGACATCAATTTCATGCCCAAAGTCTTCAATCAAGAATTGAAATCACTTGGAAAACCCAAATGACTCTACAGTGTAAATTAGGATTTGTCAAAGGCTTGACTTATAACTTTTATAATTAAGGAGCCTTAAATAATCCAAAGGAGAAAGCAAGGAGTATAAGGACTCAAAAAACTTGAAAGGGTCTTAAGCAAATAAAAATTAGGTTTTCAAAAGAGCTTTTCTTATAAGCTTTTATAAGTATAACCAATCAAAAAATATGAAAGAGCAAGCAGCCTTGATAGTGAAAATTAGGTTTCTCAACATGCTTGAATTATAAGTTTTATAAGTAAAGCCATTCAAAAAACTAGAATGGGTTTGCGTGTAAAACATGGAATCTTTTAGGAAGAATCTAAGGTTCACAGTAGTGATCCGATTCATTTCTTATGGAGGTTCATATCACCATTAGTTTTGCATTGATCTTGGTCATTTCAAGAAGCAAATCAAAGAGAAGGACAAACTCCAACTGAATGAGAGAGCAATTGAAATCAATTTCATTATGATGGCAATGGAAAACCATTTTTCAAGATTCTATTTTGGAACCCAAGAGATCTCTCTTCTCTCCCTCTTTTGATATAAATAGGAACCTTGGGATCTTTTTTTATCATCCATAGATAGTATGGTGAATCCCTACTGGAATGTTTTGCCATTTTCTTGCCTTTGAGCAAAGAAGCATAAGTATATTTTCTTTCTAAGTTCTAGACATTTACTTGGGCATGCAAGAGATACAAAGTGATAGAAAGTGATGTTTTATCCTTATATTATTTGTCCTTCATGATTTTTATAAAATATTTGATCCAATAGGTCATGTAGAGTGCATTCTAGCTGTATGAGATTTTGCATATGTGTAACCCTTTTCTAGACTATACAGGTTGTCTTTCTAGTTACTTACCTTGTGTGATCTCATTAATTTTATCTCTATATTGAAATATTTATGTCGGAATATTCTAGAGCTCAAATAATAGGATTGTATTTATTTTTATTGTGCAAAAGTATAGGGCATACATGTGGATAATAACTTTTAGTGTATCACCATTTTAGACTAGGCCTTTTCATTTATGCAAACTTCTAACTCTTTTCATTCATTTAAGCTAGTTTAGCAATTTTATTACACAAAAATATAATATAGGGAGCTATCCCTTTTAACCTACAGGTTCATTTCTACTTATATGCACACCCACAGACCTAGAAATGTCCCAATGTTGCCTAAATCTAGAGGAGGCTTGAACAACCCTCTTCTAGGGTGCAAGATTTAGAGACAACAATAGCCTCATCCCCCCATTTCTTTCCATGACCAATTTTCTTTTCTGAGTGGTGTAGAAATGTGGTGGTGCATAAAATGGCCTCATTTCACCATTAAATCTAGATGGCAATGTATAGTGGGCAATGTGCCTAGTTCCAAACATGGGCAATGATAAAAATGGTGCCTACATGGATCAAGAGAGAGGTGTTGAGAATGAAATGATTATTTGGTACTTTGAAATACCATGTGATCTATTCCACTTTGTAAGAGATGGGAATGTGGTCTAAAAAAAGGTACTCAAAACTAAATATTGACATGATGGCCATTAATGTTGAAGAAACATAATATATTTTATTATAACAACATGTAACAGTCTAGTATTTTGAACACATGATCAATGCTAGTATGGTAGTTGGACCATGTAAGTCAAGGCATAATATTTAATATATGTTTCCATAGGATAGGGTTAACAATACCCCCTATTATTGGAAAAATATTATGCTTCACATTCTCCCACATAACATATCATGGGCAAGGCACCAACATTTTCATTTGGATTCAACCATATTAAAATCCTCACACATGGAACATATGGAAAGGGGTAAGTTGTTAGCCTAATATCACAATAACAAATATCTTTCAGGGCCATCATTTTGAGCATAAATGTTGAGAATGCTAATGAATGACCATCAATATTCAAAAAAAGCTAAATCTCTCTATGTGATGGGTCTTCCCCCAAGGCAAGAATTAATTAGGAAAATTTCATTGACATCAAAAAACTAATGCCACTACATCCCTCCTCATATAGATTGGAGAATTGGGTGGCATCAGGTTGAATACACTTTATATCTGTCTATCTTCAAGAAATTAATACAACATTTTGATGAAAGATAAATTAATCAAAATGATCTAAATGATTCCTTACATAATATTAGCGATGGAAGCATTTGAAATGAAATATGGATATGCCTCTATCATCTATAAATTAATTTTTTGATAAGTTATTAGTAATTATTTTTCAATTTCATTTATTTTTATATGTTCAATAAATATTGGAATCTTAATACTTCTCATGTTTTTTAGTTTAAGATATTTCTCACTTGCCAATTTTTAAATCCAATAGAGGTCAATTTGTTTAATACATATTTTTCCTACGAATTTCTGATAGTAATATAGATTCTTAAATATGGATAATCTAACTAATGAATGTATTACATGCATAAAAATAAGTCTCTCAAGAATAATTTTTGATTTGCATGTCTTTATACTCAAAAATTTGTGAAATAGATTCATTCCTTAATCAAAGCCTTTAGACTAGAGTCCTTTACACATACCTATTCATACATGGATTTTTTTTATGCTCCATGAAAAATTAAATCACAAATAAATTTCACATTAAAATTCTCTTTTCGGTAAGGAAAGACAAAAAAAATTGATGGTTTCAATCTCAAAGATTTGGAAAAATATTTCCCAATTACTAAATGAGTTTTTGTGATATCTTTATGTGCAAAAAATTGAAGTAAAATATGAAAAAATGGATTTGGAGGTTGAGAACCTAGATCAATAAACCATTAGATCAATTTTCCTTGTATATATAACATAGTCCCTCTCAAATACCTATAACATACATCTCTGATTTAAGGACAAGGTCGAAGGGAATGTGGTAGATCTTGATTTCAGGTTCATGACCACTCTTTTTTTAAACCATCTTCCTAAAATTCACTAATGAGAGGTGATGGAGGTTTATCCTTTAAATTGAGACCAATATTTTTGGGTTTTAAGATAATTTTCATCACCAATATGATGTATAACTTAACCATGGAAGAAATCAAAATGAAACAAGTAAATCAACACATGAATGAAAAAAAATGAAGTAAGCAATTGGATTATTTTAGGTTGCATCCATTTAATAAAATTTATTTGAATCAAAAAAGGAAGGATAAAAAACTATCACCAACATTTTATCCTCCTTATAATATCTCGTATAAAATTGGGAGCATGGCCTAAAAATTAGAGTGACCTTATACAACTAAAATACACTTTGTCTTTTGTGTGTCATGTTTGAATAATGTCACTACTTGGAAGATGCCAACATATAAATACTTACTAGAGCTTTATGAGGAGGAAAGAGTCATCATAGAACCTAAAAAATCTATTGAAACTTGCAGTAAGAGGTTTTGAGCATGGGTGGCCATTAAAGGTATCTTATCAAGTGGAAGAGATTGTCTAATGAAGATAAGATATGGGAATATGAATATTTCATATAAAATCATCCATAATTTATTGTAAATGTGGATAATATTTGTTTTAAAAATAAATGTGACATGCTACACCCTTAACCTATAGATTTTATTTGAATATATGCTCCATACTTGTGGCTTGCATAACTTTGGACTTAATCATTTTTGAATCTCTAGGTTGCATATTGGTAGTAGTCCTCCTATATATGTTTATGAATTTTTATTAGCCTGATTATAGTATTTATAGAAGCTTGTGTTAGTATTTTAGGATCATGTCTTCAATCTTTACTTCTTTTTCTATGGACTCAAGAGGGTTACCCCTAAAAGAGGCTAATTTTTATATTCAAGTATTGTCTATCATTTCCATTATATTTTATGGATATACCCCTTTCTATAAGTTAATATTATAATTATTTATTTTTGATTTATTATATTTTGATATATTATTTTGTATTTATTATATAACCTATTAAATTCATTAAATAGTATGGATTATGGTTTTATTAACCCCAACTATACAAATATTGAATCAATCTAATAATTGAAAATATTAGATGTAAAACTAAATTTAATCAAATGAAATTAGTTAGATTTATCTTCTAAAATATTATATATACATCAAATTTGTAATTAAGATTTTTTAATTGATATGTGTGTTTGTTAATATCCTCTCAACTCTCACTATCTTGATTTAGTGAGAAATACCATAATCACCTAAAACCATAAAACCTAATACCATAAAACTTTAATCCCCAAAAGGATAAACTAATAAAATCATAAGCCTTAAAACCATAAACCTCAAAACCCTAATTCCTAAATTCAAAAACAATGAAACATAAACCTTTAACTGCAGAAAAAAAAATCTAAAATATTAAAACTTAAAACCACTGAAAACCTAGACATCTATAATGTTGAACATATAAAATAATTATATATAAGTGAATATGCTTCCTTGATGGGATTGAATCAGTTGAGATCTATCTAAATCAAGAGAAAATTAACATAAGCCCATAAAAACCTTAACCCTAAACCCTTCAAAACCTACACTTTAAAACCTAAAAATCGTAAAACCTAAAGTTAAAAACTTAAATCCTTTGAATTAAAAGATATAATATAATATGGTAACTTGATATATTTTAATTTGTCTAACACTACCCGAATCAAGCAAACAACACCATAAACACCTAATACTCTAGAACCAAAAATTCTAACACCCTAAAAACTAACATTGTGAGCTTCAAAAACCACAAACCCTATAAGCCTAAACCCATAAGACCTTAAACCCATAAACCAATAAAAAATAAACCTTAATTATACCAAAAAAAACCTATATATATATATATATATATATATATATATATATATATATATATATATATATATATATATATATATATATATATATATATATATATAACCTTTATAAATCCTTAAAACATTAAAACCCGATGACTAAAACCCTAAAATATAATATTGCAAATCCATTATCACTAAAACCACAAAATATAAGTGAATATACTACCTCAATGTGTTTGACTTGAGCAAAGACTACTTTAATGGAATGAAAAATACCATAAAACTAAAAATCCGTGTAACCTTATTCACCATCCTAGGATCATCACACTCATGACTTTATTTAATATTCCTACTTTTACACACATACTTAGAATTAAGTTTACATAAATAACTCAATTAATTTAATGAATTTATTAAGTTTTTTATATAGATATTCAATTGGGGTTGATTGAACACTAAAGTATTCTTATTAGTTACAATTTTTATTGTGGGGATTAATTAACTTTAATAGTACATTAGATGGATTGAATGACTAGATTGGTTCAAGAAAGTATTCAATTATTATTATTCGAGCCCTGAATCATGCCTTTTTTTAGATAGATATGTATGATCAATTATTCTAAAGTGTATAAATAATTAAATGACTTAATTAGTTCAATCACACATGCAGATAGAAAACATTTATCCCCAATTCATAATAATTGATTGAAATTAAACTTATAAGAGTTAATTAACATTAATTTTTCACTTGATCAACCCTATTACTTGATTAATTCAACTGTGTAGACATTAGTTTGGAGAATTAGTTCTCAATTCACATCAATAAGTGTTGATTAGGTAGTCAATTGAAGATAATGCAATATTTATTTATCCATGGCATTGTTCATGATATAATTGACTTGAGGACTTATCTTCCCTAAATAAAACCACATCCCTTTGAAAAACTCATGTCCCCTTAACATAAATCAAGCAATTAAAAATAATTACTTAATTAAAATTATTGTAAAATAAGATGACCATGTCCTCCCACCCTAGAAACTACCCTCTAAACCTTGTTAAAGTTGCATATACCATCCCAATTATTATTTTTGGGTCCTTATATACCTTTACACACATCTCATTCCTAGTCTCATTCTCCTTTACACCATGTAGATGCCATACGCATAATATAACTTTTGATATTTTATAAGCAAAAAAAATGTGAAGTCAAGCATAGTGAATGAGATTGGTTCAAGAAAAGGGCCTTAGGCAAGATAATTTGAGACAACCCACATTCACATTATGTGATAATGGAAAGCCATAAATTATAAAAATCACAACTATCACCTCCATTGGTGATAAGGCTTCCAATGATTCTTTTCAAGTCTCATAGAGCCAAACAAGCTTAAAACCATATCAAATCCATCAAGTCAATGCAGTTCAGACTCACTACTATCCCTGAAATATCCTTTCCTTTTCTAGACCATTATAAATTAGTGTCTCAAGCCTAGAAGGAAACAACCAAGTAGGTTTTTAGGGTTTGAAATAATTCCTTAATGTGGTTCCTCCTAAACTCAATCTTTCTACAAAAATTATGAAATACACCTTTACCTTATTATAAACTCTCTCAATCCATACATTGTATGAGAAATGATAAATCCTTGGCATTGATAAATTCCCTTATGAATTTTATAAATCCACCTGGGAGTTTGTTGAGCCCAACTTACTTTAAGTATGCAAATAAGCTCTGTATAAAAAATTTTGGGTTCCATTCTTAATCAAGGAAATATGAAATTTATACCCAAAGATGGCAACCCAGAACTTATCACCAGTTGGCACCCAATCAACCTACTAAATGTGTCATACAATATCCTCACTAAAACTCTTGATAACTACCTATGACTCATTTTACCTACCATTTTCAACCTTGAACAAACTGAATTTATCAAAATTAGGTATATTCTTGTCAATCTTATTTTTGTGTGGGAAGTTATAGAATGGGCAAGAGCCTCTCATCTAAAAAACATCTTTCTCAAGTTTGATTTTGAGAAAGGTTATGATAGTTCATTAAATGGCCTTTCATTATGGACATGCTCTAAGCTCTTGGCTTTGGCCAATTATTTATTTGGATTGTCCAAACTCTATTTATGAATTCCTAAGCCTATCTCACCATCAATGACCTATAATATGACTATATTAGCCTCTATCATTCCATACATAAAGGTTTCCCCTTGTTCTATCATTATATGTCTTATCTATTGAAGTTATTGGATATTTGTTAGCTTATAGAGCTAAATGGGGTCTCATCTAGAACATTGTTCTTCCCAATTGATCCTACCAACTCATCAATTTCCACTTTTCAAATGATAATTTCCTCACTCTTGAAGAGTAATCAAAATCATTCCCAGATGTTATGCAGTGTCTCAACATTTTTTTCTAGATTATGGGTCCATCTTGCAGTGGAGTAAAACCCAATGCTTTAGACACAAAATGATACCCATGTAAAATTAGCTACACCAATTTATACAAGTGTAAATGAATTCACAAAGGGTAAAAATTCAAATTTTTTGGGCATTCCCTTTGCCTTTGATAGTTCCCCTATAGATTTATGGAAATATGTCATAAATAGAGTAGAGAAAAATATAGAATAATGGGTCACCAAACCCCTCTCTATAGCAAGTTAATTATAGATTTGAAGTCATATTTTGGACACTACTCATTTTTATTATTCTTCCTTTTGGGTCGCCTCTAAAACATCCTATAAAAAATAGGATAATATTATCAAAGACTTTATTTAGTCTATTGTCAAATAAATGTGGGGGTTCCATAGAGTTTTTTGGGATATTTCTTGTCTTTCTTGTGATAAAGGAGGTATGGTAACTATTGACATCTACATGCAAAGCATTATCATATGTGTTAAATGGGTTGTTAGAGCCATTTAAGGTAATGAATCCTATAAAAATCTCCTACATCATTGTGTTTCATATAAATCTCCTTACAGTAAATCAAGTTGGAAAAACATTGGTTTCCACACTCTACTAATCACTTTTAATCCTATCAAAATTGAAGACTCAATTATTGTGAAAAACATCTATAAATATTATGAAGTAGTTAATATTCATTTAAAATGGGTTTGTGATGGCTTTCATAATGGTCTCTCCTTCATTGATCATAATCTCTGGTTGTCTCCTATCAAGACCAATACTAGTCAAGATCTATTCGTTGAAATGTCTAGTATAAAAGCTTTGAGACTCTTTAAAAAATAAACTCAAACTATAAATAATTTAGTTTCTACTCATGACTCAGCTCCTTGGCCCTTGCTAAAATTAAAATTCAATTTAAGTAATCTTGACTTACTATTTATTCTTTGCATTCAATAGTTAATAACAAATATCATGCTCCACAAGTTGGTTCTGTACCCTCCACATCTGTGGTGGAAATATTGGAGGTGGAATTGTGATACTCCTTACAAAAATCATTCTCCAAACCTCCTTTATTAATTTATGATCCCATTTTTATCATCCCTTGGAAATTTCAATAGGCAATGGAACCTTAATTCCTTTCTTGATATGTGTCTTGCTTGGCTTAACCAAATTTGGAAAGCCAAGCTAGATCATTTCCCTTGGTGACTTTTATATCAATGCTTTTCACTTGGGGAGCATCTTTTTCACCTTGAAATTGCTTAACCCAAGTGTTTATCCTGGTATAGACATGAGTCTTTCAATCACACCTTTTGGACATGCCTCAAAACCTAGTCTACTTGGGAGTGCATACATAATCTATTGCAACCCTGCCATACTAAACCTTCCTCATGACACTTGGCGCTCCTTAGGGATTATGCTAATTGTCCAACTTTTATTATGGAAAGCTATAAATTCTAATAATTGGCCAATGTTTTTATGGAATTTCTTCAAAGCTATTATTTTGTTTCAATTATGGAAATCTATAAATTCTACTTTATTTAATAATGAGGAATCATCTTGTCAATTCTATATTAATGACAAGGTATTTGTATTATCTTTTGTTTGTATGTAGATTCAACTCCAAGTAGAGAAAGTTGTCATGGAGGTGAAGCACTTATAAGAGTTATTTGATCAGTTAAGAAGTGGTCCCTATGTTGTGAGCCTCATCCTCTTGGATCATCCACCATAGGGCCCACCATATCCAACACTTAGACATCGATGAATTCAATCTCAAAACCACAACTAATTTTCCCCTCCCCTTCAATTGGGGGATGGAGTCTACCACTCTTGCATGGGAAATCTATTACTAGTCCTTTTCAATGGGGTTCGCTAGTTGGTCCGACCCTTTTGTTATTGTGGTCTAACCTTTTCCTTGGATGGAAATTACTATTTATTTAGCTTCTCTAGACCCCATGGATGGATGGATCGCTTTATATCATCCCTTAATGCAACCTTCATCTAGAAATGCTCTACCACCCAATGATGATCCTCCACCTCCTCTTTTTGGTGCAATAACATGTGCCTAGTATCTTAGTGTGCTTGTTAAAATTGTTGTGATCTTGTTATGTTGTTGTGAATTAACTTTCATTTATACTTGATCTAGTTTATTTTGATCTAGTGTTTTCCTTCGACGGATAATTTGGGCTGTGAATATCAAGTTACCTTACTATATAATCTTTTGTAAATTATTATTTTATTAATAATAGTCTTACTAAAACATTCCAATAGTAAATCTTATAATTTT
Organism: Torreya grandis; assembly: GCA_037957365.1. Taxonomy (NCBI): domain Eukaryota; kingdom Viridiplantae; phylum Streptophyta; class Pinopsida; order Cupressales; family Taxaceae; genus Torreya; species Torreya grandis. The sequence goes on from JARHVA010000207.1 coordinate 475,527, forward strand.
TAATTTACACCATCTTCAAATTTTGAATTGATTACTTATTATTGTTATGAAAATATAGGTGAAGGTAAGCTTTTGGTCATTGTAAGTGACACAAATGAACAACGTGGAGAAAATGTAAGCGATATGTAAAATTTTCTATCTTTTTTCTTCCAAAATAACGAAAAATATTATACATGTGATTATTTCTTTACCAATATAATTATTTTTCAATTTAAAAGGAAAACATGATCCATGTTTCTACCATTACAAGTGTCTTTTACACATATTAAATGATTAAACTCTAATTCTAGCACATTTGGTCACATTTTGGATAACCAATCTTTCCAATTTCACTTAACTATGGCACTAGATAGATTGACTTCAATCTACATTTACATGAAAAATCTACATTGCTCAATATAAAAATTGACGAGTGAGAATGCAACCATTCTCAACCTTTTTCTATACGTGAGTATGCGCCTAGTCTTCCATATTGAATTGCTGAAGTTATATTAATTGAATCGAGTTTCAAGCCCTTCGTAATTCAAGATTAGATATATTTAGATATAACATGAGAAAGTCTAAAGAATAAGAGATCACTAAGAATCAAATCAGTGATACAACTACTGCTCTCATGTGCATCAAGACAAAATTTTCTATTTACTAAAATTATATAAAGCAAATTGGGTTTCAAGCCCTTTATAATTCAACATTGAATATATCTGGATATAACATGAGCAATTCTAAAGGATAAGAGACCACTAAGAATCAAATTAGTGATAGAACTACTACTCTTGTGCACCAAGACAAAATTAATGATTATAGATTTCATTCAACATATATATATTAGAATAAGATTATTTTGAAAAACAGTAATAAAATTTAAAAGAACTTTTCAATTAAAAAGGTGATGAAACTTTATTTTTTAATAAATATAATTATTCAATCCAAAAAATAAAAACTATAATAAAATCTTTCAATTTTATTTTATTTTATATTACATCTTATAATTTATATGAATAATATTTTTAATATAATTTATATGTATGTAAAATTATAAATAAAATGATCTGTAAATAAATTGGTTAGATAATTTAGTTAAAAAATATTTATATACTACAAATGCCACTCTACACTATAACATTGACTAGCTTACCATCACATTTCAAATTTGTTTTACAAGGCATAAGCCAAACATATTATTATGAACAAAAATAAAAAAATAAAAACTAAATAAATATTTTGCTTGTCACATTGGAGGAAAAATATTAGGTATGGATAATAACCTCTCCCTGTGCCTATTTAAGATTATGAGATAATCACAGCTCTGTAGAATAAAACCAGACTAAATTCCCATTATACAAATTAAAACTAATAGTCTTGAGCATGGACTCTGAAACAAATTTACAAACCCATAAAACTCTACTATTTCGCAGTAAGAAGATGAATAAAATAATTAAAGACGTCAACAAACTGTACTATTTCGCAGCGCAATTTCCTAACCGAGCTAAAACTTCTACATGCAATTTGATTTACCTGTGATCGGAACTACGAAATTTGATGGCTGCTTGCTGATCTCTGAGCCTAACTTGCCGGGATCGAAAATCAAATGAAAATAAAACAGTGTATTCTCAATATCATGAAGAAGAATTTCTTAGTGACATGATAGGTATAGGCGGAATTGGCAAAACCCATAAATGAAATATGAAAGCTTTGCCAATCCGGTAATACCTATCAAAGCATTAAGAAGGAAATAAAAGCCACACAGTCTCACAGAAAGTTACAGTGCCCCATGCAGAACAACCCTAGCTAGGGCTCGTCCCACTGTTCACGAGAATAATGTGAATATCTGAACGGAACGTTTATATTATTTATAGCCGTTCCATATTGTAAGTATTTTCGCTTACATTGTATTCAGGTATTTGAGAAACGTTTAAAGCTTGGATAGCGACGGGCATCACTGTACGCATATGTTATCTTGCCATTACTTTGCAAATTTAAGACAAATATAAAACGTTTCAATTTTCTTTTGTTGGAAGCTCATTCGAATATTTGTTAGCTACTAATTGCAATGTAATGTATTTGAGAAACGTTTAAAGCTTGGATAGCGACGGGCATCAGTGTACGCATATGTTATCTTGCCATTACTTTGCAAATTTAAGACAAATATAAAACGTTTCAATTTTCTTTTGTTGGAAGCTCATTCGAATATTTGTTAGCTACTAATTGCAATGTAATGTCAATAATGTGGATTGACAAAAAAAAGTGGAGTGTCTTACAGAAGGTTTGAAAAAGAAAGGAGGCGAAATATGAATAAGAGATTCTAAGAAATTGGTTGACACAAAGGATTTTAAAATTGATATATTTTTTCATATATTTATAGAGATATTGAAGGTTAAAGTAAACAAAGATAATGGACATGAAATCCTTGTGATCAATTAAGAGGGAACTTTGACAAGGAACACAATCTTTGCTCTTCTTTTTTCTTGACATAGATGTATGCACTATCTTGTATCATTGTATATCAATTAAAAGAGAAAGGAGGCAAAATCTAAAAGATCTCTAAAGATCGAACTCTTGATAATGCATTAAAAGTTAGGACCTGGCATTCAGTATTATCAATGTCATTTTTTGCATTTTCTAATGTTAGTCCCTATATTTACACGGTGTATTGTCAGCGCCCATGACTTTTTCAATGGAAGTTTTTTAAAGGTTGCCTCGAGTTATGGGATGCATCTACGAATTATGAATATTTTATGGATCACATGTTGGGCCTATATATTTTATTGTGTGCATGACTACAAACATGTACAATTTAGATGGTTTGGTGTCAATTCTATAAACTATAGCATGAATTTTACTACAAGTACCATTGACCAAGCTAGATTCAACCCATAAATTAGATGCAAGTAAAATTAATTTCCTTTTTATAAAATAATTTTGGTATCTAATTGCTCATCATTTGGATCTCTAAATTTCCTTTTTATGGTATGTGATGTGTTGTTCCATGCAATTAGCATATTTAATGATTTCAACATTTCATTGTTATGTGTTGAATCTAAAACATTTGTTGCATATAAGTGAGTGGATAAATGAAATGAAAGTTTATCTTCAAAATAAAAATAACTATCAATTCAAAACATTATAAAATTCTAATCTTCAACTTTTGGTTCAACATTTCACATACTCAATAATTAATTTTGGAAGGTTGCATGGCATGGATTGGATCCTTTTTTATGAAAAAATTAGTGCAATGTAATAACAATGTTGAACATACCAATGAGATGTGGGTGAATTAGTAAAGTGGCTTGTTTATTTCAATCTCCACCTAGGTTCAAATCTCACTAAGGTATCTAAGGCCAAATGCGGTCGTTGTTAGTACTGTGAGGCTAGATGTGGTCATCGTTGGTATTCTGGGGCCAAATGTAGCCATTCATTTGTATTCTTGGACTGGTTTTGTCTATTCATTGGTATTCTTGGATTGATTATCGTTGTTGTTAGTATTATCTAGCTAGTTGTGGCTATTGTTGATATATCTAATACATGTGGTAGAAGATCACTTTCGGATCTAGACCCCTGATTTGTATTCGAAAATGGTTCATAGCTCTAGTCAAAAGTGAATATCAATCAAAAAAATAACAATGCTAAACATTTACCAAAGAGTTGAACCATATGATGCTCAAGCATACATTGGTATATCACGTACTAGAGGGACCTGAATCAAATCACCAACAAGAATAATATATCTTGCACCAAAATGGCACTTATTTTTATGTTGTGGAAAATCTTCTCATAAATGTTGATCAATATGTGTTAATAGTTTCAACCATATGAAACTCATTTCATCAATCAAAATATATTGGATAGATTGTAAAGACTATTTCAAAACTACAATTTTTTTCCATTCCAATGGTTTCATTTCCTTTATAGGTATGTGAAGGCATGAATAGATTGTCAAAGAATTAATATTAAATATTTTAATATCTATTGGTGCAAGAAATAATAATGAAAAATTAATGTGAGTTGCTTGGGAATTTAATACAAATATTTTTTATTTAGTTCTGATTCTCTTGTACTATTAGCACCTTGATTAATCATCTTCAATGAAAGTATTTTTGCATAATAATTATAGTTATTCATAATAATATCAAGATAAATATTTTGTTTTACAGAGAATACATTCAAATTAGATGCATTGGTGGAATAAGATTCATAAATTTGGTAGCTTGTTTGATTTAGTTCTATAAATAAAGTAGTCATTTCCTTTAAGGAATCTAAAACATTAGTATCATTCTAATTTTGATGTGTTCCAAAGTTACTATTACCAATCATATCAAGCTCATTAAGCTAAATATCATTTTAAGGTTGTAGTTGTCAAAAAATCTACCATTCATCAAACTCTTCAAAATTTTTGATGAAGAATGTCCTCATCTAAAACTTTAACCTCTGAAATCAATTCATTTTCATAAAATGTAGGGTTAATATGCCATGGGTG